>JAJOZX010000060.1:1857500-1962500 GCA_023014485.1 Bathynomus jamesi | reverse complement strand
TTAAGTAATTTAAAAAGAAATAATCCACCAATTTATAAAATAGAAAGCAAACCAAAAATTTATCTAAACTCGCGTCAGAGTTTATACGATTTTGGTCTCTATGTAAAAATGAATACATGAATATAAATGTATACAAATATAAGTATTTTATGGATATAATAAATATAAGGATTATATAAAGATAAGGATTATATAAATGCAAGGATTATATAAGCATAAAGATTATATAAATATAAGGATTTATATAAATATACGAATTATATAAGAATTATGCCAATGAATATAAGAACAAGGGAATTTATTCATTGTTCATTTTTACATTATTATTATTATTATTATTATTATTATTACCAGCACTATCTTGAGTTGAGGCCTTTCCGGTAGCTTCGCGGTTTCTGGGTCTGACTCTGGGCGGTGAAGCTGTGGTTCGCTCCGTTTGCTGGCGCTTCGTTTGTGTTGGGCCGGCCATTCACCCTGTTACTACTCGATGATTTTAACAAGTGTAGACCCAAAATCATACTTTCTTAATATAGTATTTGCCTTTTTAAGGTAATTAAATAAATAATTCGTACTTTCATGTTAGTATACTAAAATTGACAATAAACATTATAAACATTCTATGAAAATAATTATTTAGAGTAAAATCATAGTTTTCCTGTATCTGCTCTATTCCTCCCGACATTAAAGGGTAATTATATACAGGGCGTCCCAAAAAAATGTATACACACTTTAAATAATTATAAAGGCAGTGTTTATTAAAATACATTTCATTTTCAAAATGTAATAGAATCTACAGACATTATTTAATTGTTTTGTCAACGCCTGCTTTCAAACTGACGTCCGTTCTGGTCCAGGCACTGCTGATAACGCGAAGCAATGGAATCGCAAACATCACGAAACATTTCGTTTGGTATTTGTGTGCATTCTCGTTCAATGGTTGCTCTCAATTCAGCGACTGTTGCAGGTTTTATAGCGTAGACTTTGTCTTTTAAGTATCCCCATAAAAAAAGTCTAGTGGTGTGAGGTCTGGTGAACGCGGAGGGTATTCTACGAAACCCCTTCGTCCAATCCACATCCACATCGTGCCAAGTACCACTCGCAATACTCCACTCTTCGGTCCGGATCATCTTCATTAATAGCATGGACTAATCTTGGAATGTAACTTTTCCATTGACAGCGCTTCAAAATGCGTTGGACAGACGATTCTGAAATTCCTACCTCACGACTCGCTTGCCGCACAGATTTTCTTGGACTTTGGTGATACGTTTCCAGTACTCTTTCTTGCTTTGTGGGGCTTGTCGATGTCCGTGGTCTTCCGGAACGCTTCTTGTGGACATTCTGAACAGTTCCATCGGCTTCAAACTTATCTCTAATTCGAGTGATGGTAAGTCGCGTTGGTGGATCTGTTTGAAACTCCCTCCTAAACTGTCTTTGCACTTCAACTGCGTTTTCACACTTCCAGTAGCATTTTAGAATGAATTTCCTTTGTTCAAAGCTTAGTCTGACTGTCATTATTAATTCTAATGGGTTTAACTTGGAAAGAAAGAAACATCAATTGAGCTATCAGCTGTTAAAGTGTGTATACATTTTTTTGGGACGCCCTGTATATATATATATATATATATATATTATATATATAAGTTAGAGAAATATTTCGTATAATAATGACAGTACCAAATAGTAAGAATAATATCAATAGAGCAAGAGAGTGATGCTTGAGAAATAAATTTATTTAAAAATTATATTTTGCGCTTTTTGTTTAGACAAATCATGAAAGGTTTTCTAGTGTAGGCGGATAAAAGCGAAGTTGCCCTTATGAAGAAGATGAATTATTTTAGCCTAAAAGCCTTGTCGGATCACGGTTATTACTTCCAGAAAATAAGCGCTTCGGTACAAGACTTCAAAATGGACAAGTCATGTTTTAACGAATAAACTGAAGTAATGGTTTATTATCTAATGGTTTATTATCTTACCTGTGAGAGAGAGGACCTACAGCTTATCAAAGTACGAAAAATACTATTTTCAGTACAAAATAATTGTCGATAAACTACGAATAGCCTTCCTTAAATTATCTCGAACACGCCTCACACCTAAGTGGAACATTTACAAAATATAATAAAATTTTAAATGTTGCTCTTTATATTCTAGCATGGTTTGTCTTCTTCTTCCTCAGAACCGTGAATTATTGTTGCTATTACTATTATTACTATTATTAATACTACTATTATTATTTACCTTAATAACTTTCCTGAAGTATGACAATTCATGTTTTCAGTTAAAGCAAATCTCGATAAACCACACACACACACTGTATAATTTCTAATATATATATATATATATATATATATATATATATATAATATATATATATATATATATATATATTAGAAATATATATATATATATATATATATATATATATATATATAATATATATATATACACACCTCGGTGGTGTAGTCGTTAGCGTCGCTGACTACGAATCCATCGGCCCAGGGTTCGAGACCCGACGGAAGCCGGCGCGCAGCAAAACCCAGCTGTTCATCCTTCCACACAATAAAGAAAGTGGTTGGTAGATAAATGGGTACCCTAGGTGGCCAAGTGGTTAAGACGCTGGGCTGCTGATTGGGCGTGGTTCAGATTCCACGTTAAATTGTAGGTCTAAGGTGGAGTGAAAAGCTTGACCTTCGTCAGAATGAAGAATTCGGGCGGAAGCTAACCAAAGGTTATATATATTAGAAATTATACAGTGTGTGTGTGTGGTGTGTCGTTTATCGGGATTTGCTTTAACTGAAAACATGAATTGTCATACTTTAGGAAAGTTATTAAGGTAAATAATAATAGTAGTATTAATAATATTAATAGCAGTAATAGCAACAATAATTCACGGTTCTGAGGAAGAAGAAGAAAAACCATGCAGAATATAAAGAGCAACACTTAAAATTTTATTATATTTTGTAAATGTTCCACTTGGAGTGAGGCGTATTAGAGATAATTTAAGGAAGGCTATTCGTAGTTTATCGAGAATTATTTTTTACTGAAAATAGTATTTTTCATACTTTGATAAGCTGTAGGTCCTCTCTGCCACATTATATTTGTCGTTACGAAGGAGAATAAACAGTCCGAGAACTTTTTTAATGTATGAAGGATGGCCAAGGTGGATTAATGTAGTAAGTTGAAGTTATTAATAACCCCGAAATGTATAAAAAGTTTAAATAATTACTAATTAGTAATGAGTGAAATTTTACTCTGAACCCCCGTAACAATATTATCAATTAATAAATTTTTATGGCCGTTTGGGTAGCGTGCCACTTAAATAACTGTTCTTTGGAACATCTCTCTTTAATGATATACGGGGACATCTAATTAATATCTGTTGTACTCTCCATATATAAAAGCGCCATCATAGTGGTGGCTTTACCGGCGCTCCTGGCCAAACATTTCCAACGATTGTACGGGGTATATAAATGATAGAAATAACTGTGAGGTTATTGATTTTTATATATAAGGGATAACTGAACATTTCTAATATGGATCAGTTGAATTACTCTCTTAATATTGCCTTTAATAATATATACAGTATATATATATATATATATATATATATACCTTACCTTACAACCTAACAAAGGTTTCGCGCGAAGATTTCTCATTTCGCGAAGGTCAAGCTTGTCGCCCCTCCTCTTGAGTTGGCCTGTTGAAGTAGTGTGTTGGATTCTTGTGCTCTCCACCTCACATAGCCATGTACGCCCGGCTCATCGGGGATTGTTCTGAGCCAGGCGTCTAGTCTTTTTTTGAAGATGTCCACTGCAACTCCCTTCGTGTTTCTTAGGTCTTTGGGCAACTGATTAAACAGTTTTGGTCCTCTCACTACAAAACTATTTTCTTTCGGGGTTAAGGATGTTCCCTGTCTCGCCTTCAATTTGGGAATACGACACAGTCTACCGTTTCTACCTTCCACCGTTGTTTGGGGAGTTATAGGGTTCAGAGTAAGATTAGGGCCTAGTTTCTCCATTATTTTCCAAGTGTAAATAATGGTGTATCTCTCTCTTATCATTTCCAGTGAATATACAGTAAGTCTAGTTCGCGTAACCTTTCCCAGTAATTTAGTTCTTTGCACCCATTGATCTTGGCTGTGAAGTTTCTCTGGATCCGTTCCAGCTGTCTAATGTCTTCTTTTTTATATGGGGATGTTAGGACCGAGCAGTATTCCAATTTGGGTATGATCAGGGTTTTCAGTAGAGGAATCATTACATTCCTATCCCTTCGTTTAAAGGTTCTCAATATCTGTCCCGTTATTCTCTTTGCTCTGTTTACTGCTATCTTATTTTGTATTTCAAATTTCGCATCATCTGTCATTACAACCCCTAAATCTTTTGCTCTGGAATTTCTCTGAATTTCCTGTCCATTTTGGGTATAATATTCCATGGATTTTAGGTCTTCTCTTTTTCTGTACCTAATAGCTGAAATTTCTCAGTGTTAAACTTCATATTGTTGTCGTCCATCCACTTGTAGATTCTGTTTATGTCGGTTTGTAGAGATCCTATGTCTTCTGGGTTTCTTATTTTTCTACTGATCTTTGTGTCATCCGCAAAGGATGTTACTGTGCTGTCTCTGGTAACGTCCTCAGCTATGTCAGTTAGCATGATTATGAAGAGTAGTGGGGCTAATACTGTTCCTTGTGGTACTGAGCTGAGGACCTCTGATTCTGATGAAGATACTCCTTGTACTGCAACGACTTGCCGCCGCTCACAAAGGAAATTATGTATCCATTTCCCTACTTTTCCTGTTATTCCCATATATTTCAGTTTAAGTATTGTGATTCTATGGTCACACTTGTCGAACGCTTTAGCAAAGTCTGTGTATAGTACATCATAGTTTTCTTTACTTTCAAGTGCATCAATAATATGATAATAAAAACCCACTCTAATAGACAGAGTTTATTTCCACAACAGTCTCGATGCCCACTGGCATCCTCTTCGGCAGGGCCGGATTAAGCATTGTTAGGGCCGGGGGCAATGAATATTTTCGGGCCGGTGTCACTAGAAAAACACTAGAAAAACACAATTCTTTACCTGATACATCATGCATGAGTGATGTGATCAGCTGACTGGGATCAATCAACAGAAAACGAAGCAAAAACAAAGATGTGATTACAGAAAATGTATACTTTGTTCACATAAATGGGATACTAAACTAGGTTTTGTAGAAGCGGAATCTAGTATTTTTTTTCTTCCTCACGGTCGACCAATTATTTCAACGGTAGATTATAGCGTTTACATAGTTTCTTGGGGTCGGTCAGCATCTTGGGGCCGGTCAGCATCTTGGGGCCGGTCAGCATCTTGGGCCGGGGGCAAATGCCCCCTTTGCCCCCATTATAATCCGCTACTGCTCTTCGGGTGGATACAGAAAAACGAATGAACCGAAAACAAGAGGGAAAACAGTCCAGAGACCTTTAAGAAATTCGCACCTAGATTAGATCCCGTTATCCCGACACTGGAAGGGCATTTTTATTAAAGGGACCAGCTTATAAGTACATTCGCATAAATTTAAAACTATCTTCTTGTTCTATTCATATATATTCTATTATTTTACATAATTATTACATTTATTATTAAATTTCTTACATTTAATATTGTATTATTACTTATTACAGAAATTATAAATTTATTATTACCTTCATTATTACATTGCTGTTTATTATACAAAAATTATAAACTGAAAAACGAATGAAAGAAGGGCGAGGAGGAAACAATCAAGAGACCGTTACGGATAGATTAGGTCCCGTTCTTCCGACACTGGAAGTGAGATGAGAAGTAAGCGACACTGGCCTATGGTTTTTGGCATCGGATCGATCTCCTTTATATAGTGGGACTATGTTTGCGCTCTTCAGGATGCCCGGTATTTCTCTCGTGTCTAGTGATCGTCTCCATATCCAGTATAGGGGCTCAGCGATTGAATTCTTGCAGTTTTTGATCAGTGTGGCATTCCATTTATCTGGTCTTGCTGCTGAGTGTTTTTAGTTTCCCTATGGCTTGTGTAATATCATCCGTCGTAAAGTCGAAATCCGTTATACTTTCCCATTGTGGTTCTTCTTCAAAGAACGCGTTTCTATCGCATGTCGATTTGTCAGTTTTTGGGATACTGAAAGATAATTCGTACTGAGCTCTTAATATTTCAAATACTTCTGTTCGATCATCACATAAAGCACTGTTCTCATTTTTTAAAGGTCCGATAGTCGCATGGTTTTTCGACTTTCTTTTTGCAAAATTATAGAAGTACTTTGATTCAGCGTTTATCGCTTCTATAGCGTCGTCTTCTTTTTCTGTATGCTTCTCGATTAGTTCCTGTATGCCGACATCGATACTTTGCAGTTTATCATTTAATATTTTTCTGATGTTGTTATCTTTACAATTACTTAATTTTGCAGTCACTCTTTTTCTCTTTCGAAACAATGCCCTCTTTTGTCTTTCGAACCTGCTTCTCTTTCCTCTTTGTTGTATCTTTGGGACATGTTTTTCCACAATTTCTAACGTCTTCTCCTCTAACGCCATTAGCATCTCGTCCGTTGTCTTGGCCTCGAAAATGGTTTTCCAATCTATTACTTCCATGCTGGATGTCACATCTTCCCAGTTTATAGCTTTGGAGTGAAAATTAAAAATTTCGAATTTACGTGTTCTTTCCTTTCCTGTTACCTTTATATTAGTTGTTATTTCAATGATGTTGTCGTCCGATATCATAGTTGGGGATATTTCTACATTATCAATTAGATTACTGTTGTTTGTGAATACCAAATCTAGGCAGTTGTTTTTTCTTTTGTTTTCTGTTATTTCTCGCGTTAACATAAATTCATCAGCTAGAGCTAGTAGCATTTTTACCTGCTCCTGGTCTTCTCGTGTGCCCCCCTTGTCCTGGTGTATACATATATTTTTTCCTATCCTTTTATATTTCATGAATGGGAAATTAAAATCACCACAGAGAAAAATATTTTGGGTTGGAGTGTAGATCTTTTACCAAGTTTCTTACCTCTGTAATGGAATCTGAAAATTTTGAGGTTGGCGTGTTTGGGGGTCTGTACATTGCAATTAGTGCCATATTTAATTTTTAAATTTCTGCTGCTACACATTCTACGTAGCTGTTTGAGTACTTATAGCCATTTCTGCTATGTGCCTTTCGCGTGTGTAAATAGCACATCCTTTTTTACGTCTCACTGTTCTGTCGGCTCGGAGGATGTTATAGTTGTCAATTTGTATTTCTTTTTGTCAATACAGGACTCACAGTTTTCATAGTTCGCCTGGCAGTCCTTTAGATGAGTTTCCGTGAGGCATGCAAAGTCCGCTCCGGCTTCTTGCATGAGTCCTTTCAGGTATACAACTTTGTTCGTGGAGTGGTTTGATTTAAGGCCCTGTAGGTTGGCTAGGATTATTTTTATTTTTTCTCTTTTATTTTAGTTTCTTTTATTTTTTCTCTTACCCACAGTAAGTTTTCAAAAGTAATAGAACCGCAGCCCTCCATGTCTTACGGTACACCCCATACAGTAGCACCATCTACAAATAAAACTGTACCCACTTACCTCTATTCAATACCGACCGTTCCCTCCACCTCGACAGCAACACAGCAAACTGCAGACAGTGGCATATCTTTCGAACTGCTGCGCAGCGTCACCACCACCCCATCTCTGACTAGAAACCGGTACGTAGTCAGGATCGACCCCCGAGTCATATATAGCAACGGCTTTGAACACAGACTGCGACGCATGGTTGAACGTATTGTGGAGTTTCCCCTTCTGAGCAGTGAGGGACATCAAGCCAGGACGCGACTGGCCCTCGGGTTCGGGTCAGATGATAATGATAGAGACGATTTTTGGGTAGTAATACCCTACAGACGTATGGCCGCCATAGATGTAGAGTACATTTAGGGGCGTATAATGCAGGCCTCTCAAAGTGGCACCGAGCTTAATATGGAGAATTTCACGATTAATATAGATCACGTCTTCTAACCTGTAGGTCACAACGCAACGCCCCATACTCTAACTTTAACGGTTACCAGATATACAAAAGACACACTGATTTCGATCGCGGTTGCGGCCTTATAGCATTAGTCTTGGCTCATATGTTCACTGTGGTAAATACAGCTGCCCAAAAAATTTGGATGACTACGGTAATGGAGCGTGCATGTAAACTGGCTGCAGATTGTAGACTTGAATTTGAATGTGATATGGGCCCTGAAGAGAGGCAAAATGTAGAGCAGGAAATGGGTTGGAATGGATGATAGTCGTAGGACTGTGTATGTTTTTAAAAGCAGCGTGAGAGAACGTTCAAAGCCCCTACTTATTTTAAGCTTGTCTGGGCCAACGTATCTACCCATCCGTAATATAAGGGCTCTTTACACGAGTTATGATAAAAGCCGAAAATATGGAAGACACCACGATTTGTGTAAGGATTGTTTCGAGTTTACGAATGACCTGTTGAAACATTGTAAGGAGTGCTACATGGTTTGCGACCAGTGAAAAAGCCCCAGATGTGAAAGTCTTGTAGTTGAAACTGAGAAGCGTGATTGTAATGTATGAAAGCGCATGCTTTTCAATAATACCTGTTTTGGCTTCCATAAATCAAATGGCACGTGTAGGAAAATGAGAATTTGCGAGTGTGAAATGTTTCATACAATGGACAGCTGGAGCAATTCGAGCACAAATGCGATGAAATTCACTGTTCTACATGCCATGAAGAATATTAGGCGGATGGTGTAAAGCAAGTATGTTATATGAAAGATGCCAAACCTAAAAATAAGCCTTGTATAACCGTGTTTTATGACAGGAATTTACAGAAATCCGGAAACAAAAGAGGTTATCCCACATTTACTCGTAAGTCAGACTATTTGTGATGAATGTATGAACATTGAGTGTGATGAATGTCGTAAATATGGTAAGCGGACAAACATTTATAAGGTGTCTGCAAGAGATTTCCCGGTGAAACTGTTTGTGAATTATATTGTCAAGCTAGCGGACCAGTTAAAAAAAAATGACTGTGTATATTCTTGCTTATAACGCTGCAAGATTTGACACTCAGTTCCTTTATAAGGAGCTGCTTGAGCATGAGTCCTCAGAGATATTCATGGGTGATCTCTTGTTAAAAGGGAATAAACTTATACAGATGCAGATAAGAGGAAATGTTCAGTTTAATGACACTCTGGTATTCACACGTTGTAAATTAGCCAAGCTACACAAGGTGATGGGCGTAGAAGTTTCAAAAGGGTCCTTCCCCTACACATTCCTCAGTCACGACACTTTAAATTATGTAAGACCACCACCCCCTAAACACTACTTTAACTATGAATGTATGAGTACAAGCGAACGTGAGGATTTTGAGCTCTATTACAACAGGTTTAATGAAGATAATCCTTACAATATAGCGTATGAATGTGAACGTTATTGTGTGAATGACGTACGCGTACTTAGAGATGCTTCCAAGCCTTTAGAAGGATGTACATAACGCACTTCAACTGTGATCCGTTACAAGCAGCAACTACGATCGCATCATTGTGTTTTACCGTATTCAAGAATAATTTCATGCCTAAAGACAAACTTGCAATCACTGCCCGAAACGTCCCGCGCAGTTATGGTTATGAGGCTATTTACTGGCTCACTCGCATACAGCAGCAGACAGGTGTATACAGTATATAAAGCACGCTCACAACAGGGGAAGTGGCAATCAAGGTCAATGGCCGTGTTTTTTGGGTGGATGGCTTAAGTGAGGATCCCACCACTGGTGAGAAGTCAGTGTACTCCTTTAACGGCTGCTGTTGGCATGGATGCCCGCGTCCTGAGTGCGGCGTCACAGGGGATGCCCATGGGAGATCTCTCGCCGATACTCTCGCGTGGACCCGTATCCGCGACCAGCTTATAAGCTCCCAGTTCACTCACAAGGTTTTGTGGGAGCACGAATATGATGCCTTGATGGAGTCCGATGAGCAATATCGCGAAGAAATAAGGGCTATCAAACGTACAATGGTGGTGGAACCCCTCAAATGCAGTGACAGCTTGTTTGGAGGACGTATAAACCTATTCAAACTATACTTTCTACCTATGGACAGGGTGAAGATTTATTACTAAGATTTCTGCTCATTATACCCTAACATGATGAAAAACAATCCGTACCCGTAGGTGCGCCTGAAAAACTCGTGGGCCCCGCTATGCCTACCATCGAAGAGTTCTCAGCTAATTTGAGTGAGAGCTACTTTGGTCTTTCTTTCGTAGATGTGATACCCCCCCCTCGCGACTTATGGATGCCTTGCCCGTTGTTGTAGCCCACAAATACATGTTCCCCCTGTGTGTGAAGTGCGCAGAGGAGAACTGTGGGGACTGTAATCACACAATCAACCAGAGGAAGATTAGAGGCGAATATATACAAGCCCTGAGCTCTCCCTAGCCCTTCGCCACGGGTACAGAATACTGACAATATATGAGGTGTGGAAGTTTCAGAAGCTCCCCAACCTTTTCACGCCATATATAAATACTTTTTTGAAGGACAAAGTAGAAGCCTCAGCTACCGCGAGGAGTTGAGACCGAAAATGAAAAATCGCGTATATTCAACGCTACCGTGATCATGAAGGGATACAACTTGAACGTGGCGTAATTCTGAGGAACCCTGGCAAGCGCTTTGGGGGAAGTTTGCTCCGAATACAGGTAAAGGGAACGTCCATCTAGGTCAAAGTTAAAGTGAAGTTTGGGATTATGCACACGTCAACGATAAAGAAGTCATGGAAATCGTGAATGTAGGTAATACGTACATAATAAGGTACAACAGGACAGAATTGGCTACAGATACATCACCTGTAGCCAGTTTCACAGTTACGCACGTATCAAGCTATGGCATCTGTTGCATTCTCTCGGGCGACGGGTTCAGTACGCAGATCCAGATAGTGTGATTTTCACGGAGAGGGAAGGTGAAGATATGCCTCCTATTGGAGAATTGCTTGGTGAGTTGACTGACGAGATCAAGGATGAGTATGGGAGCATCGCCTGCGCCGATTCTTTTGTCTCAACAGGAGCAAAAACTTACGGGATACGCGTGAAGGTGGGGGAGGAGTACAAGTACATCTTGAAGGCTAAAGGCATCACGCTTAACCATGCCAACCGATAGATCGTCAACTATGATTCGCTCAAAGATCTAGTAAGCTTAGAAGATGATGGAAATGAGGGTGATCAACCACCCCACCTGGTTGTACGAACTCCGAACTTCCGGGCATAGAAATTGGGGGGGTGAAGGAACTTATGGGTACGAATATGTGTCGTAACACTTAAGGGAAACGATACCAGGTGCCTGCCATCTACGACACTGTTCCCTTTGGGTATTATGATGCATGAAAATTTGTTATATATATATATATATATATATATATATATATATATATATATATATATATATATATATATACTGTATATATATATTGATTGATTGATTGATTGATTTTTTGTCGATTTAATTTGATTTTTTGTTGAGTTTGAACGACGGTTCAGGATCGATCTGCGGTCGACCCCTCTGCAGTTAGATTTGGTGGATTTGGTGAAGGAGGGAATTGCTGTCTCATCTCCTCCTGCCCTCGTAGCCAGCCACGCATGGCTGGTCAGGGACTTTGCACAAGAATCTGTCCAGCTGGTTCTTGAAGTTATTCAGGTCGGTGTGCTGGAGATTCCTCACTTCATTTGGAAGGACATTGAAAAGCTTTGACCCCGTATTCTGAAGGTATTTTCCATCCTTGTTTTCATGGCCCCCTTGTCCCACTGCAGCTGGGACCGTACAAACTCTGCCTCTTCTCTCATTCCAGTTTGTTTCTATTTCATTTCTAAGGTTAGGGATAGAGCCCTCAAATATTTTCCATATGTATATTATTGTGTACCGTTCGCGCCATCTTTCGAGAGAGTAGAGTTTCAAGGATTGTAGTCGAGACCAGTAGTCTTCACCTTCCGTTTCTTCTATCTTAGACGTAAAAGTCCTTTGTATAGTCGCAATGTCTCGTTTTCTGTATCGGCTTGTGAGTACTGACCAATACTCAATTATTGGTAGGACTAGTCTCTTCCATAATTTGAGCATGATGTTTGTTTTTCTGCTGCGAAGCCTATCCAGATGATTCCCATTATTTTTCTAGCCGTTGTAATTTTGATGTTTTAGTTTTCTAGCCGTTATAATTTTGATGTTATATTGCTCTGTGAATTCTGCATCCGACGACATTATTACTCCAAGATCCCTGACTTGTGGATTTGGTGTTATCTGTTTGGCTTGCATAGTTTTGTACCCTTTTTTCTGTAGCTCTTTGTTATTACCATATCTTAGAAGTTGGAATTTTTCTTCGTTGAACTTCGTATTGTTGTCTTCTGCCCACTGGAATAATGTTCCAATGTCGTTTTGTAACTTTCTTAAGTCATCTTCGTTCAATATTTCCTTACATATCTTTGTGTCATCTGCGAAGCATGATACAATACTGTCCTTAATATCTGCATCAATATCTGCAATCATTATCATGAACAGCAAGGGAGCTAATACTATCCCTTGTGGGACAGAGCTCACGACTTCCGAGACTTCTGAAATAACTCCATTTACCACCACTCTATGTGTTCTTTGCGTCAAGAAATTAAACATCCACCTTCGTAGCTTTCCAGTAATTCCTGTATTCTTAAGTTTGTTTGCTATGATTCCATGGTCACATTTATCTAAGGCTTTAGCAAAGTCCGTATTTATTACATCAATGTTTTGTCCTCGACACAATGTTCCTAATATTTTCTCCTGGTGGTCTAGTAGCTGTGACTGGCATGATCTTCCAGCCCTGAAGCCATGTTGATTTGGGTTGTACAAGTCTTTTTCTTGTAGGTAGTAGGTAGTTTTGCCCCTAATTATACGTTCAAAGCACTTTATAAGGTGTGAGGTGAGAGCCACTGGCCGATAATTTTTGGGCATTGCTCTGTTACCACCTTTAAATAGGGGAGCAATGTTCGCGTTCTTTACGGGGAGTGGAATTTGTCGTGTGTCGAGTGGTGATTTCCTCCATAGTAAGTATAGCGGTTTTGCAATACTCTCTTTGCATTTCTTCAGAAATGTGGCATTCCATGTGTCTGGCCCTGCCGCTGAATTGTCTCGCATCTGTGATAAGGCCGTAATTACATCTCCTTCCGTGAACTCGAAGTCCATTAATAGGTTTTGCCAGAATTTGTTCTGGGTTGATCTGTATCTATGTCGAAAAATTCGTCTTGGTTTTCCACTTCCATCTCGGACTTAGGGGCGCTAAAAACAGATTTAAATTGTTCCCTAAGCAGTTCGCTTATTTCTTTCGGGTCATTTGTGTATTCGGTCTCCCCGTCTATCAACGTTCCAATACTCTCCTTACACTGCATTTTCCTTTTCGCTAACGTGTAAAAGTATTTTGGGTTATTTTTTTATGTTTTCTGCTACCTTGTTTTCCTCCTCGTTTGTCTTATGTATGAATGTCTGCTTTAGGTCCATTTCTATTTTGCCAAGTTTCCTCTCTAGTTTGAGTCTCTTTGCATCGGTTCTGTATCTGTGGAGATGTTTTACGGTTTGTCTTCGTTGCCTGAATAGTGTCCTGATTTTCCTCTCGAGCTTGCTACGTTTTCTTTCCTGTCTCTCTGTAATATGTTTCAGTATTATAGGTTTGGTTTCAGTCTCTATTATACAGAGTATTTCTTGTGGAGTCTTCTCGTGAAGTAGCAATTCCCAATTTACATCCTTTAAATCTTTATTTACGTTTTCCCAATTTACTTTCTTTGAATTTATGTTTAAGCCTTCAAATATTCCATCTGCCTCTCCAGGATGCGTTTTCGGACCTCTGGGTGCTAACTTCAATTGTATATCGATGAGGTTATGGTCGGGGAACTTTGTGTGCGTTACTTTTTTATTTATTATTATCTCATTGTTATTTGTCCAGATTAAATCCAAAACGTTCTCCTTATCTGTGGCTTCACAGATTTCCTGGGTAAGGGCGTAGTGTTCCATAATATCTAATAGCATTGTTGCTTGGGTTCTATCGTCTTTAGTAATGTTGCCATGAAACTTCTCAACTTATATAACTCCTTCATTTTTCTTCCATGATATGAATGGGAAATTAAGATAGCCGAAAATTAGAATATTTGTTGCTGGAGTTTCAAGTAATTTTAATGTTTTCCATTTCATTTGTAGGAAATTGGAATTAACTTTTTGTGGTGTTTGGTGTCTGTAGATGTTCATAATGGTTAGGTTCAGTTCTTTTACTTCTGATATAATAACTTCAACTGTGCTGTTTGATTTGTTTACCTTCACTTCACATGTATACGTGTTTTTCACGTAGATACAACACCCTCCCCCTCGTCTAGCCTCTCTCTCTCTCTATATATATATAATTATATATATATATATATATTTACTTTTACTTACTTTTGTTGAGTTTGAACGACGGTTCAGGATCGACCTGCGGTCGACCCCCCTGCAGCATCCCGCCTCATTTGCGGGACTTGGTGAAGGAGGGAATTGCTCTCTGATCGCCTCCTGCCCTCGTAGCCAGCCACGCATGGCTGGTCAGGGACTTTGCACAAGAATCTGTCCAGCTGGTTCTTGAAGTTATTCAGGTTGGTGTGCTGGAGATTCCTCACTTCTTTTGGAAGGACATTGAAAAGCTTTGGGCCCCGTATTCTGACGGTATTTTCCATCCTCGTTTTCATGGCTCCTTGTCCCACCGCAGCTGGGACCGTACAAAATCTGCCTCTTCTCTCACTCCAGTTTGTTTCTATTTCATTTCTGAGGTTAGGGACAGAGCCCTCAAGTATGTTCCATATGTATATTATTGTGTACCGCTCTCGCCTTCTTTCAAGAGAGTAGAGTTCCAGGGATTGTAGTCGAGACCAGTAGTCTTCACCTTCCGTTTCCTCTATCTTAGACGTAAAAGTCCTTTGTATAGCTTCAATGCTCGCAATGTCTTTTTTTCTGTGTGGGCTTGTGAGTACTGAGCAATACTCAATTATTGGTAGGACTAGACTCTTCCATAATTTGAGCATGATGTTTGCTTTTCTGCTGCGGAAGCTCCTCCAGATGATTCCCATCATTTTTCTAGCCGTTGTGATTTTGATTTTATAGTGCTCTCTGAATTCTGCATCCGACGACATTATTACTCCAAGATCCCTGACTTGTGGATTTGGTGTTATCTGTTTGGCTTGCGGAGTTTTGTACCCTTTTTTCTGTAGCTCTTTGTTATTACCATATCTTAGAAGTTGGAATTTTTCTTCGTTGAACTTCATATTGTTGTCTTCTGCCCACTGGAATAATGTTTCAATGTCGTTTTGTAGTTTTCTTATGTCATCTTCGTTCAATATTTCCTTACATATCTTTGTGTCATCTGCGAAGCATGATACAATACTGTCCTTAATATCTGCATCAATATCTGCAATCATTATTATGAACAGCAAGGGAGCTAATACTGTCCCTTGTGGGACAGAGCTCACGACTTCCGAGACTTCCGATTTAACTCCGTTTACCACCACTCTTTGCGTTCTTTGCGTCAAGAAATTAAATATCCACCTTCCTAGCTTTCCAGTAATTCCTGTATCCTTAAGTTTGTGTGCTATGATTCCATGGTGACATTTATCGAAGGCTTTAGCAAAATCAGTATACATTACATCAATGTTTTGTCCTCGACACAATGTTCCTAATATTTTCTCCTGGTGGTCTAGTAGCTGTGACAGGCATGATCTACCAGCCCTGAAGCCATGTTGATTTGGGTTGTATAAGTCTTTTTCTTGCAGGTAGTAGGTAGTTTTGGCTCTAATTATGCGTTCAAAACACTTTATAAGGTGTGAGGTGAGAGCCACTGGCCGATAATTTTTGGGCATTGCTCTGTTACCACCTTTAAATAGGGGGGCAATGCTCGCGTTCTTTAAGGGGAGTGGAATTTGTCCTATGTCGAGTGATTTCCTCCATAGTAAGTATAGCGGTTTTGCAATACTCTCTTTGCATTTCTTCAGAAATGTGGCACTCCATGTGTCTGGCCCTGGCGCTGAATTGTCTCGCATCTGTGATAAGGCCGTAATTACATCTCCTTCCGTGAACTCGAAGTCCATTAATAGGTTTGTGCCGGGATTTGTTCTTGGTTGATCTGTTTCAATGTCGAAAAACTCGTCTGGGTTATATATATATAATATATATATATATATATACATATATATATATATATATATATATATATATATATATATATATATATATATATATATATATATATGCAGTGTGTGTGTGTGTGTGTATATATATATATATATATATATTATATTATATATTATATATATATTATATTATATATATATATATATTATACATATATATATATATATATATATATATATATATATATATCTATATATATATATATATATATATACAGGGTGATTCAGCAAAGAGTACATTAAATTGGAGGATGAAATCCTTGAATAATTCTAAACCACAATGTCTCTATGGTAAAATGTCAGATTCTGCATAGTTCCCATGTTACAATACATTTAAGATGTTGTATTAATGAAAGTGAATATGAATTGAAACCCCGTAGGTTTTTGTAATCATTTATTCACAGATCTCTACAGTGTGACCCCTCTTTGTTATAACCTAAAAGAAATGTTCAAAGCTGCCCCCTTCTGCCTCAATGCAGGCCTGTACACTAGGGCGGAGTGAAAAACTCATTTTTCGAATTTTCAAATTGGCTAGTGTGGAAGATGTGTGGAGTAGTGAGGAAATAAGCTGGTATAAATTTAAAATCATAACATTAATATCTTCAGGTGCCACAATGACCTTCAATATTGAAAAAAATTTAAAAAAGCAGATTTTAACCAATAATTACAGAAGAGTCCACGATGCACAATAGACAAGAATTTATTCACACTTGTATAAAAATAGCTCAGTCAACCTTTAAAAAAAGTTTCTATTCTCTAAAAACAGTTTTCTATAGTCAGCTCACTCAGCTGTCACGTGAGTACCTCGGTTCAGTGTAGCTGTCGCTCTCGTAGCAGGTGGGTGTTCTGTTGTTGGCGTTACTCAGATAGTCTAAACTATATTTCTTATATATTTTGCATTTCTGTATTGTGTTGCCCTAAGTTTGCCATGTACTATTAACTGAAATTAACGTATAATTGATATTAGCTCTTTCTTTTTCAGATTTGTATACTTTCAAAATGTCTCGAGTTTGTGCAAAATCAACCAGGGCCTCAACTGAGTGCCCCATGTTTGGTATGGGGGAAGATTTGTGGCACAGGAATCTTCCTACATACGAAGGAGTTTTTAAATATTACTTGTTTGTAAGAAACGATTTGAAACAGAATACTAATAAAGATCCTTCAATATCTCAAATATTAGAACAAGTTGTTGATAAATTGAAAACAATTTGGGAAAGTGCTTCCGTCCCAATTCTGTCAGACAGGCGAATTGAAACAATGTTCAGAAGCTACCACGAAAAGTATCGTGTCATTATGAAGCCATACCAAAGCAGAAAAAATTCTGAAGCTTACAAAGCAAAGATTGATATGTTCAAAAAAGAAGCACACACGAAACTTTATGACATTGCACCGTGCAAGTGCAAAGTACTAACACAATGTTCTTGTCCCAAAGAAAAAACGGTTCCAAAGGAAGAAGTGACGTTCCTCTTAGATAAAAGGAGTGAAAGAAAACTGTTTATTGATAGAGTAGATATTACACTCTCAAAGAAAAAAGCATCTACGTTGCTAAGAAAGCAAAAAGAAGCTGTGAGGCTCACCAAAGAATCTTCACAGGAGAAATTGCAGGATACAAATGTTGAATTATCATCATCGACATCAAATAGTGAAAGTGAATCTGGCGAAATATCAGACGATACATTTCCAGAGCCAGTTAGCTCGAAGAGAAAGCTCGAAAAACCTGAAGAACAATTATTCAAGAAAAGGAAAACTACAAATCTACTTTCAGTGGCTACTGCTTGTGACATGACTGCAGTTTCAGATCGAACTGCAGCATTCATTGTTAGTGCAGTATTGCAAGATATTGGAGAAGTTTCTATTGACAATACATCTGAAGTAGTGGATCGGAGTAAAATCAGAAGAGAAAGACAAAAGAAGAGATCAGAAATTATGAAAGATCAAAATCAGGTCCCAATCAGAGGAATCTATTTTGATGGTCGAAAAGATTCTACACTCTTCCAAGAAAAAAAAGAGTCCAAAGTATATCAGAAGAAAGTAACAGAAGAACATATCACTTTAGTGAGAGAACCTGGTTCAGATTATTTGGGCCATTATTCTGTGAATTCTGGATCAGCTGAAGAAATATGTAAAGGAATGTTTGAGTATATTGGAAATAATGACATGAACCTGGAAAACCTTGTTGCCATTGGATGCGATGGTGCAGCAGTCAACACTGGAGAAAAGGGAGGCGTTATAAGGCTTATAGAATTGAAGCTGAAGAAGCCAGTTCAACATTTAGTGTGCCAGCTCCATGCCAATGAATTGCCATTACGCCATTTAGTTGCAAAGCTGGATGGAAAAACATCTGGCCCCCGCGGATTCACCGGTCCTATTGGCAGGGAATTAGAGAACTGTGAGAGTCTTCCTATTGTCGAGTTTGAAAGGATTGATGCTGAGGAACCAACTGTAGACTGAAGATCTTAGCACCGACCAAAAATATCTAATTGATATTCACCAGGCCATAACAAAGGGATATTGCTCTCCAGATCTTGCTCATCGTAGTCCAGGCAAAATGGCACATTCACGATGGCTGACTACAGCAAATCGTTTGCTTCGCAAAAATACGTTTCAACTGTAAGTCCATCTGAGAACCTCATGAACATTGCTTCTTTTATAATGAAGGTCTACATCCCAATGTGGTTTTCTATTAAGCAAAGTACGTCTTTTATCAATGGCTCAAAACATGTTTTCAAAACTATTGAACTAACAAGAACACTGAATGACGAAGTAAAGGATATTGTAAACCCTGTCATACAAAGAAATGCATTTTTTGCAAATCCAGAAAATATTCTAGCATCAATGATTCATGATGATCGCAGCGCCATAAGAGAATTAGCGTGGAGGCGAATAAAGAAAGCAAGGCAAACAAACAAGGAAAAAGTTGTGAGGCGTTTCACAGTACCTGTTATTCAATTTGAAGCTACTGATTATACTGATTTAATTAATTGGCAAAAATGCATTGTCACTGAACCACCTGTGACAAGACACCTGACAGAAAATGAGATTGAAGAATTCATAGAAAACAAGAGTACCCCTCCATTCGAGAAATTCCCTTGTCATACACAAGTAGTAGAAAGAATGGTAAAATTAGTGACTGAAGCATCATCAAAAGTATTTGGATTGAACGCGCGAGATGGCTTCATAAGATCAACACTTCAGTCACGTACAAAAATGCCATCATTCGAAAGTAAAGCTGAATATAAAGTTTAAATAAAACGTTAATTCAGTAACTATTTTGGTAATTGGAACACTTAATATATAATAATAACAAGTAAGTTTCAGTTATTGTACTAATGCAGAATATAAGAAAATCATTATATTTCACTTTTTTCGACGGCTTTGTGGCACCTGAAGATATAATTTCGCAGGACTAATATTTATGCACAATCATTATCTATAGCACCCACATATTTTCCGCACTAGCCATATTTGAATTTCGAAAAAAGTTTAAAAACCTCATTTTCGATCCGCCCTACTGTACACGTCGTACCATTGAATGTCTGACGCGTTCCAGAAGAGAACATTTTGCCCGAGCATCAAAGGAATATCTGGATACTGTTTATCCCAACAGGTGGATAGCGTGTGGTGGCCCGTTCCCTGGCCACCCCGCTCCCCAGATCTTAACCCTTTGGATTTCTACCTGTGGGGTCATTTAAAGACGCTGGTGTATGATACAGAGGTTCAAACAAGAGAGGAATTATGGTTACGTGTTCGTGACAGGTGCGAGAAAATTAAACATAGTCCAGGCATTCTGGAACGCGTCGGACATTCAATGGTACGACGTGTACACTCTGTACAGGCCTGCATTGAGGCAGAAGGGAGCAATTTTGAACATTTCCTTTAGGTTGTAACAAAGAAGGGTCACACTGTAGAGATCTGTGAATAAATGATTACAAAAACCTACGGGGGTTTCACTTCATATTCACTCTCATTAATACAACATCTTAAATGTATTGTAACATGGGAACTATGCAGAATCTGACATTTTACCATAGACATTGTGGTTTAGAATTATCCAAGGATTTCATCCTCCAATTTAATGTACTCTTTGCTGAATCACCCTATATATATATATATATCCTGTATAAGAGAGTATTTGTTGACGATATTTTACAGTTTATTTGTTTTTCTATTTAAAATAAATTATGTTTTAGCTACAGTTTCATTTTCTCCTTTGTGTGTGTGTGTGTGTGTTTACAGGAAAACATCTAAGCACCGCCCACTGTATGGTGCAGTCCAGTCAAAGGGGTCACGTGACTCCTGCTACTAATCCAGTTGGTGGGACATATCTCCGCCCTGTGTGTTCAGTTGACCTCAGGAAGCCCTCCCTGGTTCCAAGACGTGTATTTTACCTGTTGAAGAATTCTCGCGTAGATGGAAAATAGTGATGGCTACCCCTGATATTACCCGCTCTGCATTCCTGAAGTGGTACTCGATAAAGTCTACAGATTTGGTGAACACTCGAAGAATCCCTAGTTATCCCTCCTTTGAAGCCTTTAAGGCCACATTAATTCGTGCGAAGAGTGAAGAGCAAGACTTTCAAATACTCTATGGATATTCTGGTGAGAGCATTGCGGGGTTTCGTGGCTTAAACGATGTAATGGAATATGTTATAGGATTAAACTGTGTAAAGGAACACCTACACCTTGAAATGAAAGAATCAACACATGCAGAAGAGAAACAGCGGGTCTGGGTTGTGGACTTTGTTGATGATTGATGTAGCAAGAGGTATTATGTCATGTTACATCATACCGAGTACGCGTACACTGCGATGGAGAATGTAAATCTTGATTATGGACAGTTTAAAATATTTCTACCACTACATCCATATATATCATGATGAGGTTCGCAGCGAACTTGTAGCTAAAGGCTTGTGTAAGTTTTTATAGAATTTAGGGATGAGTATCGTTTGTCAAACAAAAAAGATAAGTATGGACACATGTTTCTCTCAAATAGATCGCCGGAGTGTTAATAAATGTGCATAGTTCGAGAAAGTACAATGTTGAATACCCCTGAACGAAGATGTATGGTGCACATTCCGGGAAGTGCGTGTGATAAAATATTAAAGCCGATATTACTTCATGTATCGCAGATGGAAAAATTCTCTAAACGCCTACCTGGTATAATGGGTTACAAATATTCGTATGAGTCACCAGCGTACCCCGTACACGAATCACTAACGCTTGGCATCCTGTGTGTCTTATTCCCCCCACACCTCCCGCACAGCCAAACAGCCCGCCGGCCGGTCATAGTCATCTCAGAGCTTGACCCTACTAGACGTGCTCTCCTCACAGAATCAATAGAAAACTAAGAAAAGATAAAGCTCCCGTTGAGCAGGATCCCCAATGCAGTATACGACGTGTCCGTGTTGAAGTCTGTGCGTGTGTTCAGGCGTAATACCGGTGCTATTAATTATGTCCTTGAAACGAAATGTAGACAATCAAACTCTGGTAAACGGAATATTATTTATTTAAGTGTTGAGGAGATGAACAGAATCTTTGTGGTGGTTGAGAAGTGGGACGAGGACAGTTATAAAATATCTGTAGGTGTTGGCACAAAACGAGAACAGATTAGTGATGCACCCTCGAACGCCATTATTTGTACATAAATCGTAATACAAACCAACCATGCGTTGATATACGACTGATGTGGAAGAATGCTGCTGACAATAACACCTTTATCCCAACGCGAAACCGTTTCATTTTCGACAGAATGTTTGAAGTCGTTGGCTTCTGAAAACTAAAACCTATATTAGATGCACGTGTTGCTGATATACGTTAATTTGATACAGTTCTTGAATACGCATACACTGCCCTGCTCGATGATTTTACCGAGTGTAGGGCCGAATAAGGCGAGAATGGTTTGGAAATGGATGTTATTTAAAAGGTACAGACTCCTCGAAATATCATGAACTTTGATACAAAGGACTTCAGCGGTACAGGCCTGAATTCACCTACACTGTTCACCCTGAAGAATTATTTCTTTATATAAGATGCAGTTGTCGGCACGATTTAGAAGCATACTTCAATTGCCGATATGAGTTGTGAAGAAGATTTTATTGTTGAAAAGCTCGGCACGGAAAGAATAAACCCGCGTTTGGAAAGGAGTGTTTATAAACTTGAATTTAATGGTGATGTTTTAGCAAACAATGCCATCTTTGTGTGTGCTTTTGATTGTATTCTATCCACGTTTAAAGAGCGTGATAGTTTGACGCCAATTGTAAGGTGGGTAAAAAATAGTGTTAAATGAACTGAAAGCCCTTTATATTGAATATAGACACCCGCAGACTTTAAGTGGTGAATTAATGTGGACTCGATTACGTGTGAGTTTAGTATTTTATTTCAGCGTGGTAGATCTTAAGGTATATATATATATATATATATATATATATATATGATGAATAAAACCACGAAGGAAAGGAAACACAAAATGGTGCTCAAGCGCTTTCGTGTGTATATAATATAATATATATATATATATATATATATATGTGTGTGTGTGTGTGTGTGTATATATATATATATATGAAAATTATTTCACGAAAGTAACTCCTGAAAAATATTTATGATGAATAAAACCACGAAGGAAAGGAAACACAGAGTGGTGCTCAAGCGCTTTCGTCTAGTGACATCCTCAAAAACACTGAAGTAAATAAAGAGTTCAAGACTATATTTAGGTTACAAAAAAAATATATGTATATAATAAATATAGAAATAAAAATTGTGGGAGGAGCATACAAATTTGTAAGGAAAACTGCCAATTTTAGCACTTTGCCCGAATTCAACACAAGATCAAATGGATTGTTTACACCCAATTTTATAGATAATGCCTGAATGATATATAGGTCACAAAAAAAATGAAAAATAAAAATAAATAAATAAAATAAAAATAAAAATTGTAAGAGGAGCATACAAATTTATAAGAGGAAATTACCAAAGTTTTAGCACTCTGCCCTTCTTGTCTAAATCCGTTCTGAACGAATTCAAAACAACGGGATCGAGTTGAAAAAGACCTTTGCTCATGTTAAAGTTATTTGTAAGTTGGATAATAGCAGACTCAAGAATATTTCTATTAACAATGTTGCTAGAGTGAAACAAAACTGAAGCATTATTCCAATCAATACAATGGGATAACTCTGACAAATGGACAAAAAGGGCACTGGACGACTGTCCCGTTCTAATGGAATATTGATGCTGTTTTACACGCGTGTGCAAATCCTTTCCCGTCTGACCAATTTAAAAGGAATCACATTGTTTACAACCAATTTTATAGATAATGCCTGAATTATATTGGTAGGGATATTTTTTACTATGATATTTTTCATAATATTGTTATATTAAAATACTACATTAATATCCAAAAGTTTAAGTACATTAGCAATGCCTCAAAAGTCTGGGAAAAATGGAAGTACTAAAATATTCTTTGACAAAGTGCAAGTGTTATTATTCACACGATAGAAGGTTCGTTTTGCCTTGTTAAGACAAGATTCCATAAACGCAGGTGGGTAGCACAGATCACTTCCAATACCGTTGATTTTTTCCAATTCGGCATCGATGTATTCCGGACTGGCGATCCTAAGGGCGCGGAGAAACATTGAAGAAAAAAATGGCCTTCTTAGTGGGGGTGTCATGTCCCGAGTAAAAGTGTACGTAGAACAAATTGTTTGTTTTTTTCCGATAGACACTAAACTTAAAACCTGGGCTTTCCCTATGTACACGCACATCCAAAAACGAGATTGAATTGTCTTGTTCCATTTCTAAAGTAAACTTAATGGAGGGGACTTGATCATTTAACTGAATGAGGAAGTAAACCAGGTCACGATTCATGGGCCAGATACACAAAATATCGTCGACGTACCGCAACCAAGGGATGCCAACCTCCAGGATTCTCGGAATGTAAGTAATTTCGAAAAACTCCATATAAATATTGGAGAGGAGGGGCGACAAGGGGTTGTCCATGGCCATCCCAAAAACTTGTTGATAATACTCGTTATTGAAAGTGAATTTACAGTCTTTGATGCAAAGCTTAATAAGTTCCAAAACAATGTGTGAAGGTAGTGGCAGGTCATACTTACGTAATTCTTGGGAGAGAAAGTCAAGCATATCGTCAATCGGCACTTTTGTAAACAATGAACAAACGTCAAAACTGATCAATCTATCGTTAGTTTCAGTACGTGCATTATTCAATTTTTCAGTAAGATCCATGGAATTTTTTACATGTAAATCAGAGATAGTTCCGAAAATGGGGGACAAGACTTTGACAAGCCATTTGGAGAGTTCATAGGTAATAGAGCCCACTGAGCTAATAATAGGGCGCATAGGGTTGCCAGGTTTGTGGGTTTTAATAAGACCGTAAAGGTAGGGAAGAGAAGGTGAAGTTGTCATGAAAAGCGGAATTAAGTCCTTATGATCTTTGAGAATGCGTTTCAAGCCACTATTGAATGATTTGATGACGTCATCCTGCGAGTTCTTCCTAAGTTTTCTGTATGTGGCGGGATCCTGGAGCAGCTCGTTCATCTTTCTAATGTAGTCCACTTTGTCCATAATAACTATGGTGTTAGCCTTGTCTGCTTTGGTAATATGGAGCTCACCATCTTTTTTTAATTGTGAGAGACTATCGCGAAAACGTTTAGGAAAGTTATCTTCGTAAGTACTATTCGCAGCACTATAGACAAGGCCTTTAACTATGTTAACCAAAGACTGAGGAAGATTACACTGTTTTTCAAAACAAGCAAGACTATAACAAATTTGTAAAGCAGAAGGTTTTTTAACAATAAAAAAGGACATACCAAATCCAAGAGCACTTTTTGTATCGTCACTAATGTTTTTCGAAGAAAGGTTCAAAACACATTTTGAGCTTGCTTTTTTACTCCACTGACTATTTCGAATGAGACTTTTAATTTTGCGATCCAAAATGTTACGAAGTGAAGTTCTCCGACGCAACTCGTTGTAAATTTCATCAAACAAAGGTTGGATCCACGGTTGGGGAATAACGGTCACAAAATTACGTTTGGTAATGTGTATTTTTGAAGGTGGACCACTCATTTTGTCTGGTGACTTCAATATGTTTCTTTAAAATTAATCTGCTGACAAATTGACGAAAGCGCTTGAGCACCACTCTGTGTTTCCTTTCCTTCGTGGTTTTAATCATCATATATATATATATATATATATATATATATATATATATATATATATATATATATATATATACACAGGGCGTCCCAAAAAAATGTATACACACTTTAACAGCTGATAGCTCAATTGATGTTTTTTTTTTCCAAGTTAAACCCATTAGAATTAATAATGGCAGTCAGACTAAGCTTTGAACAAAGGAAATTCATTCTAAAATGCTACTGGAAGTGTGAAAACGCAGTTGAAGTGCAAAGACAGTTTAGGAGGGAGTTTCAAACAGATCCACCAACGCGACTTACCATCACTCGAATTAGAGATAAGTTTGAAGCCGATGGAACTGTTCAGAATGTCCACAAGAAGCGTTCCGGAAGACCACGGACATCGACAAGCCCCACAAAGCAAGAAAGAGTACTGGAAACGTATCACCAAAGTCCAAGAAAATCTGTGCGGCAAGCGAGTCGTGAGGTAGGAATTTCAGAATCGTCTGTCCAACGCATTTTGAAGCGCTGTCAATGGAAAAGTTACATTCCAAGATTAGTCCATGCTATTAATGAAGATGATCCGGACCGAAGAGTGGAGTATTGCGAGTGGTACTTGGCACGATGTGGATGTGGATTGGACGAAGGGGTTTCGTAGAATACCCTCCGCGTTCACCAGACCTCACACCACTAGACTTTTTTTTATGGGGATACTTAAAAGACAAAGTCTACGCTATAAAACCTGCAACAGTCGCTGAATTGAGAGCAGCCATTGAACGAGAATGCACACAAATACCAAACGAAATGTTTCGTGATGTTTGCGATTCCATTGCTTCGCGTTATCAGCAGTGCCTGGACCAGAACGGACGTCAGTTTGAAAACAGGCGTTGACAAAACAATTAAATAATGTCTGTAGATTCTATTACATTTTGAAAATGAAATGTATTTTAATAAACACTGCCTTTATAAGTATTTAAAGTGTGTATACATTTTTTTGGGACGCCCTGTATATATATATATTAATGTAAAGAACGACGCTTGTGCAGAAGAGCGTTCCGCACAAGATGAGGAGGAAGAACGAACAAATGAAAAATGAGGTACCACCCGGGAATCGAACCCGGGATCATCCGATTGCCGGTCAGATATGCTATCCACTACACCATGGACCTCGATCAATCAGAAGTCGTAATTCTCCTACTTCTGATTGATCGAGGTCCATGGTGTAGTGGATAGCATATCTGACCGGCAATCGGATGATCCCGGGTTCGATTCCCGGGTAGTACCTCATTTTTCATTTGTTTGTTCTCCCTCCTCATCTTGTGCGGAACGCTCTTCTACACAAGCGTCGTTCTTTACACTAATTATACTTTGTTGTTTGCAGTTAAAAAAATATATATATATATATGTACAGGGTGGGCCGTAAGTTTCCATACATAGGAAAATTTGGATCAGCAGTTTCCGGATGCTTGGATTGGTCGGCGTGGTCCTGTGGAGTGGCCTCCCAGATCCCAAGATCTCACCCCCCTTGATTTCTATCTTTGGGGGCACTTGAAGGCCATGGTGTACCAGGAAAAGATACGAGACATAAATCATCTAAAGGAACGTATCACCAACGCCATTACAAGCATAACGTCAACTGTGCTAATGCGTGTTCATCAACAGTGGGGAACACGTATTGAAATGTGTTTTCAAAACAATGGCAACCATGTAGAGCATATTATATAAATAAAAATGGTTGTCCATAAAAAAATGTTTATTTTTCCTATGTATGGAAACTTACGGCCCACCCTGTACAGTACATACTGTATATTAAACATGTAATGTATAGGTACAGAATTCTTCTGCTATCTGTATTATTTTTGGTGATATCTGTATTATTTTTGAAAACAGATTAAATATCAAAGAAAACAGTTTATTTTTTTAGAAAACAGAATAACTCTTAACGAAAACATTAATTTTTAAAGAACAAAAATGATGTTTGATAGAAAATTACATTTATCATTCGTTTATAATATACATCATTACTTAGAATAACGCTTCATCACTGATTCCTTCGAAGACGATGAGTAGTCTTGGCGATGTTTTGCTACTAATCGGAGGATGAATGGTTTTTGTTCTTCATCCTTCGTCAAAGATGTATTATATGCCTTGATGTGGGCGATACCCCTCTCCGCCGAATCATTGACAAGTTTTAGGTTGATCGCTATGCGTCGAAATTCTTGAAAGCAATCATCCTCCGTCCAGGAATTGGAATCGGTCCTCAGGAAGGTATCCTCCGCTGCCTTCCTTCCTTCTTTCTTTAACAGATTGAAGACTCCCAGGGTCCTTTTGGTGAACATTTCATACAAATTCAAATCTTCAATGTTTCGTTCAAGCTTCAATCGACGAGTAACAGTGGTATTCTCGTTACGTTGGAGGTTTACGACCATCTTCCGTTTGGTCTCGGATGCTGCTGTGGAAATGGTCTGATTTGGGTACTTTTGCAAGATTTTAAGAAGCAAAATATCGTTGAAAGGAGCCTTCATTCCGACGGGGGCCTCGTTCCGAAAACGTGCGTAGTCCAAGTCGATAAACAGGAAGGTATCCTCCGCTGCCTTCCTTCCTTCTTTCTTTAACAGATTGAAGACTCCCAGGGTCCTTTTGGTGAACATTTCATACAAATTCAAATCTTCAATGTTTCCTTCAAGCTTCAATCGACGAGTAACAGTGGTATTCTCGTTACGTTGGAGGTTTACGACCATCTTCCGTTTGGTCTCGGATGCTGCTGTGGAAATGGTCTGATTTGGGTACTTTTGCAAGATTTTAAGAAGCAAAATATCGTTGAAAGGAGCCTTCATTCCGACGGGGGCCTCGTTCCGAAAACGTCCGTAGTCCAAGTCGATAAACAGAGAGAGCTCGGTAATATTCTCCGTCTCACGTGTTGTCAGCTGCAGTTGATGCTTGAACAGATAAATTTTGAGGACGTAGATGGCCTTGACCATCCAGCGTGCATGGTGAGTTGGTCCTAGAGCGCGGACCTTGACTTCTTTCTCATCACGGCACGCGAGGATGGTGAGGCAGAGTCGTAGAAATTCCTCGTAGTCATCACACGATTGTTTAGACTCCAGTGCCTTTGTGAAGTACTGGATCATTTCCTCTCGAAGCTGGAACATCTTTGGATCTCTGAATAGGTTGTTTGAAGCCTTCATGAAGGAATCCTTCTGAAATGATGGCCATTTTTTCTGAAAACTTTCAAAGAGAGTCATTTCCGAGTCACCCGTGGGTCCAAGAAGTGCGTTGCAGGTGTTTGACAAGACGACTTCAACGATATGATATCGACAAGCGATCCAGACAAGTTCTCCCCCCCTACTGCTTTTTCAATCATGGTACAGGCTCCCCTGTGAAGGCCAGTATTAGACGCAGTTGTGTCAAATACGAGACCTTGGATCTCATCGCGAAGATTTCAGTCATCAATCGTCGAAATGCAAGCCTTGGCCTGTTCTTCTCCTGTAGCTCGTTGTATTTTTGGCACGGCTAGGAGTTTTCCCATCCCATTTCCTGTAACGATTACCGCGGTTCGTTCGGCTGTTTTCTTTGCGCCGCCGATGTCGGGAAGTAGTTTCCCATCCCAGTGAAGAAGAAGAGGTCCTTCGACAGAAACGAAGTTTGATCTTCTTTGGCTGCTGCCTGCCTTGCTTGCCTTCTTGAACGACGGATGGAGTTGCGTGAAAGAGTCATTGTGGAAATATCATAGCCCAGGGCTTGAGCGACTGATCCAGCAACGAAGACTGCTCCTCGATGAGGAAGGTTGACGCGATCAAGAGCAGCAACCACATCTGGTGATGTGAAGATATTGAATGCAAAAAAACTTCACTTTTCTACGTGAAGGTCAAAATATGATAATAAAAACCCACTCTAATAGACAGCGTTTATTTCCACAACAGTTTCGATGCCCACTGGCATCCTCTTCGGGTGGATACAGAAAAACGAATGAACCAAACACAAGAGGGAAAAATAGTCCAGGGACCATTAAGAAATTCGCACCTAAGTTAGAGCCCGTTCCCCCGACACCAGAAGGGTATTTTATTAAAGGGTCCCGCTTATAAGTACATTCGCACAAATTAAAACCATCTTCTTGTTCTATACATACAGATTCTATTATTTTGACATAATTACTGCATTTATTATTGCATTTACGTTTTTTAACATTTATTATTATTACCTTTACACTTATTATTACATATATTTGATTACCTTTGTTATTACATTTATTGCATTTTCATTTATTTCCACATTTATTACTTCCATTATTATATTTACATTTACGTAAATATTTACATTTTATCGAAAAAACGAATGAACCAAAAGCGAGTAAGGAAACAATCCAGAGACCTTTAAGAAATTCACACTTAGGTTAGAACCCGTTAACCCGACACCGTAAGGGATTTTTTGACCAAGAATCTCATTAGAGGGTCCAGCTTATAAGTAACTTCGCACAAATTAAAATTATCCACTTGTTCTATCCATACAGATTCTATTATTTTTCGTTTGACATAATTATTGCATTTATAAAGTAACTTACTTGATTCCCAATCTATAGCATGATCATTTTGGCTGGCGTGAAAAAAAATTGCATTATTTGTATTACAACTTCTGAAGGCATATTTGTGTTCTTTAATACGGGTTCCAATATTTCTTCCAGTTTCTCGTACGTATACGTAATTTACTTTTTACGATGGACGCATATTTTTATCTCGCCAGAGGATGAAGTGGATGTGCTGGATGATGGAAGAGCAGCAGCTCCAGCCTGGAATGCAGCCTCTCTTTCTTTGTACCTTAGAGCTTTGTCAGCACCTTTCTCCTGTCGACATCTCTTGCGGTACTCCTTGGTAAAATTAATCTTGTCAGGGTCTGCCATACTGCAGGAAAAGACGTCTTTTCGTTGCATTATCAGGAATTGGCGGTCTTCTTCATTGTCTATCACCTTCAAGGCGTCCTTCGAGGCAACGTCGAAAAGCTCTGAGAGAGTCTCTTGGAACATGCTCTCTTTCACTCTGCAGCATTGTAGCTGCGTCTTGCGGTTTTTCTTCAACGCAATGAACTCTTCGTACAGCTTTGACAGCTTCCTAACGCAGGAATCGACTCGCTGTGTAGGAATCCTTGCTCTCTGCCATACTTACAAGGCCTCTTTGCAGGCCAAGTTGTAGCTCTCTTTCAAGGTCTTGGACTGTTCATGGTGGTGAAACTGAACCAAACGAAGCACATCACCACATGTGGGTAGTCTTGCAGTTGATAATTCGTTGCTGGGCTTTCTTAGAACCCACGTTTCTGCAGATGAGCGAGTACTTCTAGCCATAACTTGAAAAATGAGAGAAAATAATGCATTAACCGTTTAGCACCAAAGCACAATTATATAAGTGTTGAAGTAAAAAATTGCAAAGTCAAAATAAATAAAGTAAAAAAATTGGTTACAGTAATTAATGGTTGATGGGTAGGAAGAAAGCCAAATTTTTAAAAATATATTTAAAAATAAGTAAATAATAAACTTCAAGAGACATAAGATATATACCTTACAATTTTAATAATTGAATTTAATAACAACATCCTTACCGGTTATAAATTTGCATATAAGAACATAATTATATATATATATATATATATATATATATATATGTAAAGAACGACGCTTGTATAGAAGAACGTTCCGCACAAGATGAGGAGGGAGAACGAACAAATGAAAAATGAGGTAATCACCCGGGAATCGGGTTACCTCATTTTTCATTTGCTCATTTTTAATTTGTTCGTTCTCCCTCCTCATCTTGTGCGGAACGTTCTTCTATACAAGCGTCGTTCTTTACATTAATTATACTGTGTGTTCTTTGCAGTTAAAATGTATATATGTGCGGCATGCGGGAGGTGCCCCCTCAGGGCATTGGTTTCTGCTCGTAAGTAGGAGAATTACGACTTCTGATTAATCGAGGCCCATGGTGTAGTGGTTAGCATATCTGACCGGCAATCGGAAGATCCCGGGTTCGATTCCCGGGTGGTTACCTCATTTTTCATTTGTTCGTTCTCCCTCCTTATCTTGTGCGGAACGTTCTTCTATACAAGAGTCGTTCTTTACATTAATTATATTGTGTGTTCTTTGCAGTTAAGATGTGTATATATATATATATATTAGTGATGTAGGTCACATCCGCATCCGCATCCGCGGAACATCCGCACATTTTCTCGCATCCGCATCCGCGTCCGCATCCGCGTCCGCATCCGCACTTTGGACTGTGGATGTCGTGCGGATGTGGACCGTTGAGATAAAACGTCATTAATAAGCGGAAATTATCAAATTCTACTATATTAATAGAACTAGTTCATTGTGCGCAAAAGTGATGCAAGCGACAAGACGAGAGGCTGTTCTTGTATGAAGTTACTCTCTTGCAACCTACTTAGATCCACGTTACAAAGCTAAGTTATTTTCACCTAGTACATTAGAACGGGTTAAATCATCACTTGGCAAAGCAGTTGAAGAGCTTCAATCTCTTGAATCTGTCGCTTCGCCACCCACCAAAAGAATAAAAGTTTCAGTGACAGAACCAACACCTTCAACAAGCAAATCTATCACAGAATCTGTCTCTCAGTTTCTTGAGTCAAGCAGCAATGACGAGACCTACGCGATGTCAAAAGATGTAGTAAAAATGATCGAGAGCTATCACCAAGAAAAACGCCTGGCTGCATGTGACAATCCTATTAGTTGGTGGAAAAATACGCAGAATATCTATCCATACTTGAGTAAACTTGCAAGGAAACATTTAGCCTGTCCTCCAACAAACGTACCAAGCGAGAGATTATTTAGCAGTGCTGGATTAATATATGATGAAAAGAGAAACAGACTGGCAGCAGAAAAGGCAGAAAAGTTAATGTTCCTTAAGCATAACCTTCCTATAATTAAGTTTGAACATTAAACGATGAACATCTTAGTTTACTTTATTTTAATTACTCATTTATAAATATGCCTAATAAAACTTTAAACTTAATATAAATAGTTATCAAGCTAATTAAAGATCTCTTTCTATAAGGGTGGAGGTTGGGGAAAGAGGTCGGTGGGGTGCATTTGAGTTGGGTTCACGTCCCGCATCCTGGTAACACAATTATGGTTTCTAATTGTGGCTGAAACTCAACAAAATATAACGAATTTATTTGCAGACGAATTCACTAATTGATTTCTATATTAGTTAAATGCTTGATATTATTTTATATGTTCAGAGAAAAGTACAGCAATTATTGAACAATTAATCAATTATACTACATTATAGCTACAGCTCTCTCTATATAATAACTTATTATATACGTTAAACACAACAAATCTCGAATATATCCTAAAAAATAACGAAAATGTAGACATCCGCATCCGCATCCGCGGATGTTGAAATCAAACATCCTCATCCGCATCCGCATCCGCGGATGTTGAAATCAAACATCCTCATCCGCATCCGCATCCGCGGATGTGAAAAAAATGACATTCGCTACATCACTAATATATATATGTATATATATAATTTAGGGTGATTCAAATATGGGGGTAAAAAATTTTTTTTATATTTTAATGTGTTCAACCCTTTAAATGGTTCATTTCAGCATAAAAACAACTATCCTAAAATATTTTAGCAAATTTTTAATTTTTAGGGGTTGCTACCAGCAATTAAAAATTGACAGAACGACTCAAATTGTCAAATTTTTCCACACCACCCAGGGGATACAGTACAAGGCGCATTGCTTTTTTTTAATGTGGAAAGCTACCCCGTAGGTCTTACCATAACCACAAGCATGCATAATTAAACTAGCATGATATTTGAGACATTAGCTGTCCTTACTTCATCAATGTTTCTTTCTTTCTATCAGGGTAAACAGCCCTGTAGTTTTTCACTACTTGTAGCAAGAATTGTTTTTGATCTTCGTCATGTGTTAGTATTTTATTATATTCATCCATTAATTTTACTCCTCTTTCCGATATATTATTCACGACTTTCCACTGTTTGATAGATTTCTTAGCGGAGTTATACTCTTCATCATTATGCCATTCTTTAGCATCTTTGAGTAAAAATTTTGAACTAAATTCTGTTATTGTAAAGAATCTTTGAGTATTTGATGTGGCAAAATCTTCTAATTATTCGTTGGAATAAGTGCAGGATCTAGAAAAGCCCGTTTTGCAGGAAGAGTTTCTGTTGTATTTTGCAAGGCCTTTACAATTTTGTTTTTCGTTTCAGTAGGCACTTCATCATCATAAAAGGCCAAGGCTACCAGTTCTTCTGATAGGTACCAGAGGTGACCTAACAGTTTTTTAATAGCAACAAATGCAATTGTGTCATTTATTTGTTTGTAGACTACAAGATTCTGTAATAATTCCAGATCAAGACGAGGAGCGCAAGATGGCACAGGAGCTGTAAACCATGCCTTTACATATAACCGAGTAGCAAATAGACAGATGTCTTTTAGTCCTTATTTGTCTTTTACTGAAATTTTGAACTGAGATTTGAACATAAAAGTTTTTAATGAATATGTAATTTTGGCCATCCACCTAGCCCGATGAAGTCCCGCTGGATGTTTAAATTTGATTCCACCTTTTGGTTCACCTCCCCAAAAAATAATTGTTAACTGCAATAGTTGTAGGTAATCGTCTCTTGGTCGGAATGTATCTAGTTGATTTGCTGCAAATATAATTATGTCATCTTTGATGTCATGAATATTTTCATAGATATCTGGATCTGATAATGCTGTTTCGTAGTCCTCCTTATTAATGCTTGACCATTTTTCTCTGAACTTCTTAAAAAGGACTATATCTGGGCCAGAAGATGGTGATAAAGACTTTCAAACAACAGCTTCCAGCATAATTTCAAATATGTGGTATCGACATGCCAGCCACAATAAATCGTTGTCGAATTTTTGTTCTAGAAGAATAGCTGCACCATTTCTAGGACCAATATTGGCTGCCGTTGTATCGAAACACACGCATTTTATTTGTTCGCAGATGCCCCATTCAAGCGATGTCTGATTGTTTGCTTTAAAACTAGAGACGCATTTCTGTCACTCAGTTTTGCAACATCAAGACTTCCTAATAATTAATTTATCATCAAACAATTTTCTACGTTTGCCTACCTTACTTTTCCATGTTGAAGGTTGTGCAGCACAGAAACCAGATTCATCACTTTTACTCTCCTCTGATTCTGATTCTGATGATGTACTGGTGAGTATGACAGCCTCTTCATTCTTCTTTCTTTTGATCTCTTCTTCTGCTTTCCTCTTTTCATAACGTTGTTGCTTTTCTGCTGCTCTTTGCTCGTTTTTAGCAACAGCCTTATCAATGGTACCCATTTTTCCATGACGTCCTTTCTCACGTTGCATTTTCAAGAATTTCTTATCATCTTCTATTTTAATAAGCTGCATAGCATTCTCATGGGCAATGTCAAATAAGTTTTCCAGTTTATCTTTCCATTTTTCTTCTTTATTATTTAAATTTTGTGATCTTTTCAATTTGTTTGCTTTGTTTTTCTTAAGCAGCTGCCATTCCTTTAGTATTCCTTGAATTTTATCTACTACATGTATTCTTTGTTTTGCTGGTATTCCTGCTTTTTTCCAAACTGCTAGCACATCATCCGCAGTAGAGCAGTATGATTCTCTAATGCCTCGCTTTTTAATATTTCTGTAGTGCATGAAGAGGGCCATCATTTCCTTCTCTGATGGTAATACTGATGTTTTTAGTACTGCAGAGGGCTGCCCAATTAGCCATACTTCAGTTTCTTTTCTTGTAGAACTTCTCCCAACTGAGCAACTGGGTGATGGTGAGTTAGGCATAGCTTCCATAATCGATTAACTGGTATCAAAATTACGAGTTCCAAGCAACAATTAAAAGCAAGCTAGTATATAAACCATTAATTAAAAGTTCTGAAATATAAACAATTAAACATAAAATCATAAGTTGTAAAAACAAACAAATTGAAAAAAAGCGAAACTTTGACGCCTGGTAGCACATAGTAAATTTTATTTAAAATTCACCAAATTTGGCATACACTACTTTTTTGTCATATGGAACAAAAATACAGGTTGAACAATTAAAAAAAAAAACTTTGATTTTTTTGAATCACCCTACAGTGAGTGTATATATGTTAAACACAGACCGTGCATGGAACAAGGAACTCTTCTGGGAAAATTAAATCCACTATAGTCCGAATAAGTAATGGTAAATGACAAATACCATAGTTTTTCTTTTTCATGATGCTAGCCCGACGTGGGGACCATTCTGAGTTTGTGTATATTAAACGGACGTGTTACGTGCCTTGAAAAGTGGACGCTCAATGTCCCGGTTGAGGTTTAAGTTTTGTTTTTTTGGCTAAAAATACAATAGTTACCCCTTTTTCTTTGATTTATTCAATCCGACGTGAATGCAACGAGTCTTTTACTTATATAGAGGTTCTAAATGTAGTGGGACTAGGCTTGCTTTAAACCCTAGATCCATGTCCCAAAGCTGGATCCTGTCTGCTTTGCAGATAGCTGGTGAGGGAAGCTATATTTATGGGACCTCTTTGCGAGAGACCCGTTGCCAACGTCGGGCTAGCATCATGAAAAAGAAAAACTATGGTATTTGTCATTTACCATTACTTATTCGGACTATGGTGGATTTAATTTTCCCAGAAGAGTTCCTTGTTCCATGCACGGTCTGTGTTTAACATATAAGTTTCTCAGGGGACCATTCTGAGTTTGTGTGTGTATATATATATATATATACAGGGTGGGCGGAAAGTAGCTCCCTATTTTGGATTGGTAAAAAAATACGTATATTATCCATTTATTTCAGAAGAAATAATATGAAAAGGTAGGCATACATGGTAGGTTTTCTCTAAAATTCAATGTGGGCTCCAACTCTTTCCACCAGCTTCTGGAGCCGCCCAGGAATGGCGTCCACTGACTTTAGCAGGAACTCCGGCGGGATGGAGGACATGACTTCCCGAATTCGGTCCTCCAGTTCTTCCAATGTCCTCGGTTTGGTGCGGTACACTTCTTCCTTTACCCACCCCCAAAGAAAGAAGTCGCACGGTGTCAAGTCGGGGCTCCTGGCTGGCCATTGATGTGGACCACGACGACCCATCCAACGCCCAGGGAAGTGGGCATCCAGCCACTCACGGACAACAAGAGCGAAGTGCGGAGGGGCGCCATCTTGCATAAATATCAGATCGTCGATGTTCTCCCATGTGCTGACAACCGGCCAGACCTCGTTTCGCAACATAGCAAGGTACCGCTCAGCATTCATGGTGTTGCGCAGAAGGAACGGGCCCACAACCTGATCTGAGGTCATACCACACCACACCGTTACACTGAACCGATTTTGCCGTTTTTCAGCGGTAACCGTGCGACTTCTTTCTTTGGGGGTGGGTAAAGGAAGAAGTCTACCTACCGCACCAAACCGAGGACATTGGAAGAACTGGAGGACCGAATTCGGGAAGTCATGTCCTCCATCCCGCCGGAGTTCCTGCTAAAGTCAGTGGACGCCATTCCTGGGCGGCTCCAGAAGCTGGTGGAAAGAGTTGGAGCCCACATTGAATTTTAGAGAAAACCTACCATGTATGCCTACCTTTTCATATTATTTTTTTCTGAAATAAATGAATAATATACGTATTTTTTTACCAATCCAAAATAGGGAGCTACTTTCCGCCCACCCTGTATATATATATATATATATATATATATATATATAGTATATCCTGAATAAATATAATACACATGAATTAATAATTAATATATATGAATTAATACTTACATGATATACTATTCCGAAGCTCTTGAAGTTTGAAGGAACTTAAAACCGTCCTCCAACAAGTTTAAACTTGAAATGATGCATGAGTAAATGATTTGTCTGATTCACAAACAGCATTATACAAGAAATCGAACAATTGCATCATCCTCTGAAAGGTGGGCGGAGTCAATGTGGCGTGACTGCCGCGTCCTCTAAAAATGAAGCGAGTAGAAAATGATTAGCTAATTAATTAATTGAAAATGTGAAAATCATAGCGACCTCTTATTATGTACTGAATCGACAGATATTTTGCACAAAATCACTTTGCATCTAAAGGAATAAGAGCAGCCATGTGGAGAGCATTTCCTAATATATATATGTGTGTGTGTGTGAAAATGATCATTGAATAATTCCATATTCATATATTCTTATATTCATTCATATAATTCTTATATTCATTTATAAATTCTTACATTCATTCGTATACTTCGTATATTTATATAATTTGTATAGTTATATAATCCTTTTATTTATATAATCCTTATCTTTTAGTAAAATTTATATAATTCTTATATTCTTATATATTTATATTCTTATATTAATTTTTACATATAGAGTCCAAATTCGCATAACGCTAACACAAGTTTGGATAAATTTTTAATTTTTTTTCTATTTTATTTTTGCTGAATAACACCTGTCTGCATGAAAATCGATTTCTTTATTTTGAGTTGTGATTCTGAAGCAGTTCGCTGCGCTGAATTCAAAAATGCTACCAGTTTTTTTCTATCACCCACAGTTTTAAAGTTATTAGCAAAACAATTTTGGGGCGTTTTGTAATTTTATACCTTTTTTATCTTTAATTAATTTCGTTTTTTCATATTTTTCAGATAGATAATTATAACATTACGTCTTTAAAATTTTAATAATGGCTTCTAGAGGATGTACCCATAGTCCAGACATATTTTGTTATATTTGTGGTCAGTATGTTGTAAAACAAAGGACAAATGTAACGACCTTCATTAAGAGAGCTTATCATGCTTATTTTGGAATTAAATTAGGAGATAAAGACAAAAGTTGGGCTCCACACAAGGTTTGTCTTACGTGTGTTGCGGCACTAAGGAATTGGAGCAAAGGTAAAAAGAAAAGTTTGCCATTTGGGATCCCTATGGTATGGCGCGAGCCTAGAAACCATACCGACGACCAGTGGCGGTTCCTCATATGGGCAATATGGGCAGCCGCACAGGGCGGCATTTGTGGAGGGGCGGCATGAGCGCCTGCAAAAAAAAAAAAAAAAAAATAAGAATAAATAAATAAAGAAATAAATAAAAATAAAAAATAAAATAAAATAAATAATAAAAGATCAATGACTTTGCATCAAGGAAGGTAAGAAGAGTCAGGCTTTAGATGGCAGTTGTGCTGTGGTGCAATTTATTTTGTTTCTTGTTCAAAGTGTAGCATAATAATTACCCTCTCTTAAGTGTCTTATTCTATTTATGTGATAGAGCATTTGTACAATTTAGAAATTTGATTCTCTAGTTTATTTATGGCAGTTGTGCAATTTAATTTGTATTTTTCCTGTTCATAGTATCATAATTACATTCTCTTAAGTGAGTTATTCTATTTACGTGATGAAGGATTTGTAAAATTCAGAAATTTGAGTCTTTGTTTTGGTTCTGAAGTTCCAACAATTAGTCCAATAAAAAGTTATTTTGTGAAAGAGTTATGTCTGTCCTTTATTTTGGGGGGATTTGAATGTGTGTGTGTTGGCGAACAGGGGGGGGGGGCGCTGAAGGTGAGGTTCGCCCAGGGCGTCATGTAAGCTAGGACCGCCACTGCCGACGACTGCTACTTCTGTTCTTGCAATGTTAAAGGTTATAATGCAAAGAATAAAGAGAGCCTTCAATACCCAAGTCTTCCATCTGCAATAAGGCCGGTACCCCATTGTCCAGAAGTTCCTATTCCCCGCCCACCCGAGAGTCTGGATCAATACAATTCAGATTCTGATTCAGCTCCAAATCCAGACAATGATGATATTTATGAACAGCCAACAGCTGACCGAGATCCTCCTAAACCATTAACCCAAGCCGAACTAAATGACTTAGTCAGGGATTTGAATCTGCCTAAGGACTCTGCAGAACTTTTGGGGTCTAGATTGCAGGAGAACAATTTATTGGCATCCGACACATACTTCGCTTGGTCCTGAAATGTTTGCAAGTAAAGAAGGTAAATATATTTTGTTTCTTTCAGTTATTTTTTTATTCTTTCATAAACAAGCAATATGCTTGTCCAAGAGCTAGGAGCTATTTAATTCTGCTTTAATTAGGTTTTACTCTATCACCTAAAGATTTCATGCTACAAGGGGTGTTGTAATACCTCATCTGTCCCCAAATGTTAACCACCCATTGATGGAAGGGGAGAGAGTATTTTGCTGGGAACGGGACTGGTTGTTATATATATTTACCCTACATTATTATGTAAGCGTTACTGTAGTCTATAACAACAAAATTTATGGTTTAGCATGTGCAATCCAATGTTGGTCTCGATAAGATGGTTCACATTTGGGGATAAATGGGGGATTTATGACACACCCTGTAGTAAGAAAACCATACGTGATAGGGAAAAACTAACTATATTTTTTAGATCAGCGCACTCACATTATATAGAATCACCAACTAGTTTGTAAAAATCGATCGACATGTTTTCAAATGTGTACTGGTGTAACTGATGAATTATTTCTTTTTAAATTACTTAATAATTTTTTAGATTTAGCTTAACTATGTAATCTTAAATTCTGCAATGTTCATTTTCTGTATACATTCGCTCTTCGCTGTAAAAGATGAAGTCATGTCTTGCTTAACGTTTAATTTTAAATCTTAAGCATTTAATTTTTGCTTATATGCATGTTTAATTGTAATTCATAATAAAATGCATATTTCAATTTCCATTTTTAGTTAACTCGGCAGATCATGATAACATCAGATCTGTCAATATGCAGTTTAAAATAAAAATATGGCTTCATCTTCAAATACCTTGCTAATCTGTCTAGCCATTGCTGCAGCTAAAATATTTACCTTATCTTCAAATATTTTGCAAAATAATGCAGCCTATTGATAATAATAAACAAAACAAGTCAACATTAAATAATAATGATGTAACCAAAAATTTAATATATAAAGCCGAACAATTTTTCAAATATTCATTCTGATTGTCTGATCTAACTTAGAGGCTGAGCATTACCTGTAACATTTTAGCAGTAAACTACAGTAAGAGACTATCTTTGTCTTCTCCTTCGAGCCTTGCTCTCTTCAGAGAACTTAGTCTTAAACAGAGAAAAATAATTTCCCGATACGTTACCAGAAGAATCGGGGAACCTTCAGAGAATTTAGTAAGCTCCACAGAATCCTCCGATCTACTACAAGAAGAAATCGGAGAGTAGTATAAGAGAAACTTCTGCGATTCCCTATACGGTACCAGATACTCCAGAGTAACAAATCCGTTGCTGCCACCTAATCAGAAACCCCGTCAACTTCGAACCGCCCAAGGCCATAGACGGAGGGGTTAACATATATATATATATATATATAAACGATACTGTGTGTGTGTGTGTGTGTCCCTCTAAAGAAACTGGCTGTTTACGATTGGCTGTGTCTGGCTGTGATTCTAAAGCCGCCCAGGATGGCTGGTCAAGACTTCATTATGCGCCGAGACATGCCAGCGAGAATATCTTCACTTCTCTCTCTCCTCCTCTCTTTCCGTTTTATTACCCTTGTTAGGTTAGGTTACCCTCTTTAGAGGGTCTACCTCCGGGCCCTCTTCAACTCCTTACTCTCCTCCAGATTAGGTTACCCTCTCCCCACTTCATGCATACCCCTCATGGAGGGTATAACCCACTCTCCCCCTTGCTAGGATACTACTGCAAGCATCAATCCCCACAGTTCAGGAAAAAGCTCTGTTTCAAAAGGTAGCAAGATTCATAGAAAGAGGAGCAACGTTGAGTAGATCAAAAACATTAGTGAAACTAAAAAATGAATATATGAATAGTCTCCGTAATTTGTTTGTCTCTCTTTCTTTTTGTTTTTTCCCTTCTACTCCAGATGGAGAGTTTTTTACTTCCGGGGTTAAACCTTAACCCTAAGGAATTTTTAGGTACAGCCTAGTACTAGGCGTAAGATAGAGGTGCTGTATCGTAATATCTACCCTACAACTTCTCCAGATGTCACACTTATGGGCAGTTGGTTCAGGAACTCTACTGTGGATTTCTTTACTGCCCCTGTTGCCCCCACTACTATTGGGATGATCTCAGGTTCCACATTCCACATTCTCCTTATTTCGTGTTTGAGTCTCTGGTATTTTAAAACCTTTTCCCTTTCATAGTTCGTCACATTCCAATCTGCTGGGACTCCTACTTCCACCAAGAGGCACTTGTTTCCCTCCTTCTCTCTCACAACTATGTCTGGTCTGCATCCTGATACCTTGATGTCAGTTGGTATCTCTTGATCATATAGGAGCAGCACTTTGTCATTGTCTTCTATTCCTTGTAGAATATGTTCCCAGTGTTTTTCTGTTTCTAGCCTTATTTCATATTTCTTACACAGCTTGAAGTGGATTAGCTTGCAGACTGCATTATGTCTGTCTGTGTAGTTTCCTCTGTGCAGGAGTATTTCACATCCCGACAGTATGTGACTCACAGTCTCTGGGCTCTTTGAGCACAATCTGCACATCTCACTTTCATTTCTGCCCTCAATATTCCTTTTGAACCAGTTTGTCCGTAGTGCCTGGTCTTGTGCTGTCATCACCAGCCGTTCATCTTCTGGTCTCAGTGCCCCTCTTACCAGGAACTCCACGGTTTTATCCCTCTCTATGTATGCTCTGTTCAGCACGTCCTCTTTGTATACTTTGCTGAACTTGTGCTCTTCCCAGTTCTTCTCCTTTTCTTCTGATCTTTTCTTGTTATATCTTCTTTTGATGGTGCTTATCCTTTCCATGAGAGGTTTATTTGCAATGTCTTCAAGCTGTTCAGGTCCTATGCCAACATCCACTAGATAATTATTTGCTTTTTTTTGAGAGTGATGTTGTTTGAGGCTTTTCACGTTCATGGTCTCTTACAAATCTGACTAGCCTTCCTTCTCCATCCTTTATGTACTGTGCTAATCCTATTGTTGTGGCTTTGTGCACATTAGCGCAAGCCCTAATCCACCGACCCTCCTTGGCAGGTATAGCCTTGGTGTGCTTTGGTTTTTATATATGACCTTATGCGTAGGCTGACCATACGTACCGTTTTGAACGGGACAGTACCGTTTTGTATGGGTTTTTGTATGGGTTCTGTCACTGAAGAATAATTGTAAGCTCAATATGTTTATGTACTTACTTTTTCATGAATACAGAATATTACATAACCCCCGTCCCTTTTTTGCCATCCCAATGTCCCGTTTTTGTCTCAAGGAAATATGGTCAGCCTACTTATGCGCATGGAGCAATTTTCTGGTGATCGTATCCAGTTTGTTGATTTCTTGCTGGGTCCAGTTGATTATGCCAAAACTGTATGACAGTACAGGTACCGCCAGTAAGTTTATAGATAGGATCTTATTTTTACTGTTTAGGTGAGATTTTAGGATTAGCGTTATCCTTTTTGAATATTCTTTCAGCAGTCTTTCCTTCATGATGTCATTTTCCACTTTTTCAGATTCCTCCATCCCCAGATATTTATATCTAGCTTCTTGCTCTAGTTCTTCTATCACGATATTGGCCACCCTGATGTTTTCTGATTCACACCTTTTGCCTTTCTTTAGTGTGACAGTGGCACATTTCTCAAGACCAAACTCCATCTGGATGTCATCTGAGAACTTTTTGACCTCCTGACCTCTTCTGTTAGCTCACTTTTGTTTGGGGCATATAGTTTTAGGTCATCCATGTAAAATAAGTGAGATATTTTCGGGCTGTTATTTTCCCTTGGTCTCATTACGTAGTCTTTGTTTAGGTTATTTATTAGTTGGCTGAGTGGGTTTAGCGCCAGTGCAAACAAAAGAGGGGATACTGAATCACCCTGGTAGATCTCTCTCTCGATTCTCACACTGTTCACCTCTAAAGTTCCCTTACTGTGATGGAGGCACAGGTCTGTTTCCCATCGTGTCATAGCTGTTTCTAAGAAGATCCTGATGGTGGAGTGGATCTTGTATAGTCTCAACACTTCCTGCACCCAGGAGTGGAGTACACTGTCATACGCCTTTTTATAGTCAATCCATGCCATGCTTAGGTTTCTCTGTTTCTTTCTGCTGTTCTCCAATATAGCTCTGTTGATTAACAGCTGGTCTTTTGTCCCATACGTTTTCCTGCTGCATCCTTTTTGTTCTGGGCTTATGATGTTGTTTTCTTCTGCATGGCTGAGATCCTGTCAGCTATGATTCCTGTTAGTATTTTGTAGATTGTTAGCAAGCACGTTATTGGTCTATATTTACTTGGATTCTGGGTTTCATGGGACTTTGGTAGTAATGTTGTTTTTCCTTTCGTCAACCATTCTGGTGCTTCTTCTTCTGCTGTTACTATCTTATTGAAGCACCTTGTTAGTTTTCCATTTAGTGATGTTAGCTTTTTCAACCAGAAGTTCTTAATCATGTCTGGGCCTGGTGCTTTCCAGTTGCTGCTTCTTTTTATTTTCTCCTAGACTTCTTTCATGGTTATTCTGTCCATGTCCATCCCTGAGATGTTTCTCACCTTTTCGCTGTTGTAAAGGCTCCCAATCCATTCTGCACCATTATGGTTGACTTCGTTCTCGTAGATGTTCTTCCAGAAATGCTCCACTTGCTCTTTTTCAGGTAGTCTTTCTACGTTTATCTGGGCATTCTTTAACTCTCTAAATAGTTTTCTTGGGTTGTCTTCAAACATCTCATTTTGTTTCTTTTCTCTATCCAAGCGTATGTATCTTGCCAATCTTTTTGCCTTTGCTGACAGGTCTAGCTTTTTCCTGGCAATGCTTTGTCTGATCTTTCTTTCATTGTCCAGTCTTTCTCTTTGGATTAATACATTTACCTTCCTCCTTCCCAGTTCAGATCCTATTTCCCCCCTCATATGGATAGTTAGGATTGAGATCTCCTTCCTGAGGTTACCTACTCTGCTCTCTAGTCTCTGCTACCACCTTGACTTCCTCTCATTTCCATTCTTTCCCTGGTTTTGCTCCTAGTTATTCTGCTTGTGTGTTTTTACCCCTGCCATCTTTGTTACGCTGACTGCTGTTGCATAATATAACCTGTTTAATTCTGTGAGGTTACTCTTTTGGAGTGTTATTGCAGGTAGTACCTTGTTCGCTATCTCTATATATTTTCTGACCTTATAGGTGTTCCTCAGCTTGGGCAGTGGTCTTCTGTGGTTCAGTTCCTGGTGTACATCTTCTTCTCTGTGGATTAGGATCCTCCTTTTCATCTCCTCTTCCTCACTCTCCTCTTCTATCTCTTCCACACTATCATTGCCTGGTCCTGATGTAGTCTCCCTCACCATCTGATGGTTCACTTGGGGGAGGGGGAGGGGGAGGGGGTGGTAAGATGTTTGTGTGCCTGTGGTTCATTTCCACTTCCACCTCCTCCTCTTCCCGCACTGGGCAGGCATCCTTGTCCACTTTTTTTGTGCTGTCTCTGGGAGGTGTTTCCACTACGGTACCTGGGGCTGTCTCCTTTGTTTTTTCTGTTATTGAGGGTTTCACTTGGCTTTCTGGTGTTTCAGCCAGTTTTTTCTTTTTTTGTTTGTTTCTTCCCTCTATCTACTGTCCCTTTGCTCGTTCTTATTTCTTCTAGGGTGTCAGCAGTTATTACCAGTTGTTCCTGTACAACCCACATTGCCTTTTCTTTTGCTTTCTGTGTCTCATCATATGTTGGTAGTGTGGCGCTTTGTTTCCTCTCATGGTCAGTTCCTCTTTCTGCGATTGTCTTTACGATATGATGTTTTTGCCTGATCACTTTTTTTCGGTCTACTGTATGGTCTGTGTACCGCTTCTGGAACCTGTATACCATGTAGTCATTCTCATCGAACTCCTTCCTTTCAACTGCCCATTTTAGGAGTTCGCTCTTGTTCTCTTTTTCTGGGATCATCTGCCCTATATACAGGCTTTCTAACAGGTACAGATTTCTCTCCAGTGTCCATGTCCACTCGCTCATGGTGTTCTCATTTCCCTTTTGGACATATTCTTCTACCTCTCTTCTGATCTTTTTCATTTCATCCTTTGTGAGCTCTGATTTCCCTAGTCTGATGTTTGCATTGATGCTGTGGAACCGACAGTCTGGGTTTTTCCTAGCTTCTCCCTATCTGACACTCCTCTCTTTGTTAACATTTCTCTGCACCTTTTGCTGGTTCCATTTTTCGGGAAGTGCTCACTTGTGGCAAAGGTGGTACACCACAGTATTTCTCGTTTTTTCTCCACTGACCATTGTGTCCTGGTACCCCCTCTGGGGTTGTAGGTGAAGTTAGTCCGTTTCTTTTTGTTGTTGGGTGAGATGGGGGCTTCCTGGGGTAGCCCTGTCATGTCACTTTGTGGAGGTTGCCCCTCATTTTGTGTAACCCGTCCATACTGAGGGGCAGTAGTGTGGACTTGGGCCTTTTTTCCAGGGCTGGTATTGCTCGGAGGGTTAAGACCGTTCCCCTGTTTGCCGATCTCCTGATAACGGTCACATGGTACTCGGCTTTTGACACCTGTGCGACCGGGCGAAGTGGCTCTGGCTGATTCACCATTACCCCTATTCACACCGTTGGCTTTCCTTCTTAGGTTGTAATTCATTGTGCTTCTTTTTCCGCTGTCCACGGCCTCTTATTCTTGTATTCGAGGCTTCCCTGCTGATTTCCAAGTAGGGTTCTCCCCACATCCGCAACCCGAGGGACGCGTCTGGTAGGCTGGAATAGGCCCTCAGATATATGTGCCTGTAAATGTCATTTAAAATCTCATACAGACATAGGATGCAGTGATGATTGTGAAGAAATTCACATAGATTGAATATGTCAGAGAGATAAAAAAGTACCAAAAGAGGAATTACAGTTTCTACTTGATCAGAGGAGTGATCGTAAAATGTACATAGGTACTGTAGATGTGCATGCCACACAAATTTTACAAAAGAGATACAAGAGGAAGCTCTCAGAACAAGTAAAGAAAAGAAAACCATCAATCGTTCCACTGAAGTTCAATCTTTGAGCTTTGTAGAAAATTCGGAGGAAAATTCTTCAGATGAAGACAGTGACAATGGGATAATGGAAACTGAAGACTGTGGTTTTGAAAATACTGGAAGCCAAATGAGAATGTCTTTGCGGCATGTTGCAATGCAGGCAGATAGATTTGGTGTATCAGATCGTGCTACTGCTACTATTGCAACTGCAACTTTGATAGACGTTGGTATGATCACCAAAGAAGATGACCATCTCGTAATAGACAAAAGTAAAGTGCGGGGAGAGAGAGAGAGAGAGAGAGAGAGAGAGAGAGAGAGAGAGAGAGAGAGAGAGAGAGACTTCGCAAAGCACTGAAAAGTGATAAAGTGAATCCTATTACTTCCATATACTTCGATGATCGAAAGGATCAGACTTTAAGTAAAGTGAAAGTCAATAATAGGTGGTACAGTGAAAAGAAGAGTGAATAACACTTTGTAATGATTGCTGAACCAGGTGGAGAGTATATTGCCCATCAGACACCAGCATCGAGTAAGGCTGCAGACATAGCAAGTTCAGTATTGTCAGTAATTAAAGAGAGACATCTACAAAATGATATAGCTGGAATAGGCTGTGAAACACAACTACCAAGACTGGTTATAAAGGGGGTGTGATTCATGTTATGGAACAAGCACTTGGTAGGCAACTTCAATGGTTCACTTGAATGCTTCATGCAAATGAATTACCTCTAAGACATATTTTTGAAACACTGGATGGTATAACATCTGGGGCAAGTACCTTTGTTGGTCCTATTGGGAAAGCCATTCAATTTTGTGAAAACAATCCAGTAGTACAATTCAAACCTATAACTAGTCGTAAAGAACTATTATATCTGCCACAACACATTGTTGATGATCTTAGTGGAGATCAGCAGTACTTATACCGCATTATTTCAGCAATCAGAAATGGTACAGTTCATGGTTAACTCTTGCTAATAGTGTTTGTAGGCTTTGTTTATTATGACAAATTATGGTCTTAATTGCCTTGTTATCAAGTGTAGACCTAAATGCATAGATGGCACAAGGCATTATTTTGTTTTCTGCTATTAATAGGGTTAAGCATTTTCCTAGAGAATCAGTAGAAATTATTAAGAAGTAAATATCCCGAAATGCATATTTTGCTCACCCAGAAAATATTCTTCTGGCAATGTTGTGTGACTCATCTTGTGAAAAACGTGAAAAAGCCGTTAGCAAAATCATGGACATGCGAAATGAGACTGGTCAAAATTTGGAATTGAGAGATTTCAAGGTTCCTAATCTTAATTTTGATGCAAAGGACTGGGATGAAATAATTAATTGGAATGATACTAAACTAAGTGATCCACCTCTTACAATGAAGCTAACAAAAGCAGAAATTTTACCTATCAAAGAAAACGCATTGAACATTCCAAATTATCCCAATCATACCCAGAATGTAGAAGGTTGTATTAAATTAGTGACGGACTCTTCAAGTTCGGTATTTGGGTTTGAAGCGCAAGATGGTTTTATCAGAGCTAGAATGATATCACGTAGTCTGATGCCAGACGTAGAAACCAAAAAGGATTTTGCTAAAGGTTTGCCTTCTTTATTCGAATAGTTAAGGTTGTTTTTTACCGTTACCATTTGTGTACTCATGTGCTGTGTTTCTGTACTCTATATGTATTTAATAGAACAAATAAAAAAAAATGGTTATTTTTCTTTCCTTGTTTTTTTATATTCCTTTGCAACAAAACACTAAATTCGAGAATATCATTAATTCAGAAAAGAAAAAGTAAATACAAATTTATTAAATAACTTGAAAACTATTTGCAGAAGATATATTTTTCAGTTTTGTGTGGGTTGTATCTATTTCTTTCCTCCACAACATAACCAAGAGTCAGTTATAAACCACCATAAACCCAGTTACGACACCCATTTCATATTTTGGCAAAAATAGGGCAGTTCAAGCTACTCTAGAATATTATTTCAGGTTTTTTTTGTGTTTCCTAGTTAAAAAACAGTATAATTTCAGTGTGCCTAAAGGGAAAGAAAACTTTTGTCTGGTTTCACTCCGTCCTAATATATATATATATATATATACTGTAAAATAACGCACTGTCGCGACGAAGCATGAAGAAGGAAATCACTTTTCAGGAAGATTGCTAATTGACAAGGGCTCTCGAGGAGCCGAAACTGTATTGGTGTGAAGAAATAAAAATTTACGTCTTCCTGAAGAGTGGTTTCCTTCTTCATATATATATATATATATATATATTAATAAAATGAAAAACGCATGAACTAACATTCTATAATTACCAGACGCTTCGGGAGACGCAATTCCGATCTTCAGTGGTAGTCACAACTAAAAACAAGTCAGTTATATTACATTCAAAAGTTAAGAGAGAACCTAAAATAGATATGTAATTTACTTATATTATAGTACATGGTTTAAAATGTTGAGATGATTTAGAACAATTAAAATAACTAAAAGTACATTATATACCTTACAATGTTTAGTTCAAAAGCTGAACCATAACATTGGTCTGCAAATCAGAAAAACATTTCCATTGTTTTTGTTTCAATGGTCACTTTACATAATTCTGCAATGCTGATTTCAAAATTAACATCCATTTTGTTCCATCACGTTAGGATTTTTCACAAAACGGAAAATAAAAAAAACTGTTTTTTCATGTACTTGGTTATAGTATTTAGTAATAGACAAAAGTAAAGTGCGGGGAGAGAGAGAAGAGAGAGAGAGAGAGAGAGAGAGAGAGAGAGACTTCGCAAAGCACTGAAAAGTGATAAAGTGAATCCTATTACTTCCATATACTTCGATGATCGAAAGGATCAGACTTTAAGTAAAGTGAAAGTCAATAATAGGTGGTACAGTGAAAAGAAGAGTGAATAACACTTTGTAATGATTGCTGAACCAGGTGGAGAGTATATTGCCCATCAGACACCAGCATCGAGTAAGGCTGCAGACATAGCAAGTTCAGTATTGTCAGTAATTAAAGAGAGACATCTACAAAATGATATAGCTGGAATAGGCTGTGAAACACAACTACCAAGACTGGCTATAAAGGGGGTGTGATTCATGTTATGGAACAAGCACTTGGTAGGCAACTTCAATGGTTCACTTGAATGCTTCATGCAAATGAATTACCTCTAAGACATATTTTTGAAACACTGGATGGTACAACATCTGGGGCAAGTACCTTTGTTGGTCCTATTGGGAAAGCCATTCAATTTTGTGAAAACAATCCAGTAGTACAATTCAAACCTATAACTAGTCGTAAAGAACTATTATATCTGCCACAACACATTGTTGATGATCTTAGTGGAGATCAGCAGTACTTATACCGCATTATTTCAGCAATCAGAAATGGTACAGTTCATGGTTAACTCTTGCTAATAGTGTTTGTAGGCTTTGTTTATTATGACAAATTATGGTCTTAATTGCCTTGTTATCAAGTGTAGACCTAAATGCATAGATGGCACAAGGCATTATTTTGTTTTCTGCTATTAATAGGGTTAAGCATTTTCCTAGAGAATCAGTAGAAATTATTAAGAAGTAAATATCCCGAAATGCATATTTTTCTCACCCAGAAAATATTCTTCTGGCAATGTTGTGTGACTCATCTTGTGAAAAACGTGAAAAAGCCGTTAGCAAAATCATGGACATGCGAAATGAGACTGGTCAAAATTTGGAATTGAGAGATTTCAAGGTTCCTAATCTTAATTTTGATGCAAAGGACTGGATGAAATAATTAATTGGAATGATACTAAACTAAGTGATCCACCTCTTACAATGAAGCTAACAAAAGCAGAAATTTTACCTATCAAAGAAAACGCATTGAACATTCCAAATTATCCCAATCATACCCAGAATGTAGAGGGTTGTATTAAATTAGTGACGGACTCTTCAAGTTCGGTATTTGGGTTTGAAGCGCAAGATGGTTTTATCAGAGCTAGAATGATATCACGTAGTCTGATGCCAGACGTAGAAACCAAAAAGGATTTTGCTAAAAGTTTGCCTTCTTTATTCGAATAGTTAAGGTTGTTTTTTACCGTTACCATTTGTGTACTCATGTGCTGTGTTTCTGTACTCTATATGTATTTAATAGAACAAATAAAAAAAAATGGTTATTTTTCTTTCCTTGTTTTTTTATATTCCTTTGCAACAAAACACTAAATTCGAGAATATCATTAATTCAGAAAAGAAAAAGTAAATACAAATTTATTAAATAACTTGAAAACTATTTGCAGAAGATATATTTTTCAGTTTTGTGTGGGTTATATCTATTTCTTTCCTCCACAACATAACCAAGAGTCAGTTATAAACCACCATAAACCCAGTTACGACACCCATTTCATATTTTGGCAAAAATAGGGCAGTTCAAGCTACTCTAGAATATTATTTCAGGTTTTTTTTGTGTTTCCTAGTTAAAAAACAGTATAATTTCAGTGTGCCTAAAGGGAAAGAAAACTTTTGTCTGGTTTCACTCCGCCCTAATATATATATATATATACTGTAAAATAACGCACTGTCGCGACGAAGCATGAAGAAGGAAATCACTTTTCAGGAAGATTGCTAATTGACAAGGGCTCTCGAGGAGCCGAAACTGTATTGGTGTGAAGAAATAAAAATTTACGTCTTCCTGAAGAGTGGTTTCCTTCTTCATATATATATATATATATATATATATATATATATATATATATATTAATAAAATGAAAAACGCATGAACTAACATTCTATAATTACCAGACGCTTCGGGAGACGCAATTCCGATCTTCAGTGGTAGTCACAACTAAAAACAAGTCAGTTATATTACATTCAAAAGTTAAGAGAGAACCTAAAATAGATATGTAATTTACTTATATTATAGTACATGGTTTAAAATGTTGAGATGATTTAGAACAATTAAAATAACTAAAAGTACATTATATACCTTACAATGTTTAGTTCAAAAGCTGAACCATAACATTGGTCTGCAAATCAGAAAAACATTTCCATTGTTTTTGTTTCAATGGTCACTTTACATAATTCTGCAATGCTGATTTCAAAATTAACATCGATTTTGTTCCATCACGTCAGGATTTTTCACAAAACGGAAAATAAAAAAAACTGTTTTTTCATGTACTTGATTATAGTATTTAGTATATTAGTATATTTGGATTTTAAACGTTTCAAACTCCGATCAAATGTCCATTTTAAGTAATTAATTTGTCAAATAAAGGAATAAACCGGGTACAATTATTCAGTTGAACATTTTTCTGAATTTTATGAGTTATATGCAACTAAATCTACGCTTTTTTGTTAGCTTTTTATGCGTTTCACCGGAGGTCTCTCTTTTCAGTGACCAACAGTAATCATCCATCATATTGACATTCCACCTTCCTCGATATCTCTTCTCCATTGTCTTGATGTCCTGGTGAAATTTTTCTCCTTGTTCTTCGCTGACACTAACAAGATTTTCAGGAAAGTAGTCCAAATGGGACTATAAGAAGTGAAGCTTCAAGCTCATGTTGCAGCCCAACTTTTCAAATTTATTCAGCATGTTTTCAATAATCATTTTTAAATTTGGATCCTTTTTGTTTCCCAAGAAGTTCTGAATAACAGCTTCTCTTTCAGTTTGGTTTATCGTCCCTTCAAATTGGTCATGCAATGTTAACTTCCTGATTTGAGGTCCCACAAAGACAACTTCTTTAACTTTCTTATAGGCGAAAGCTAGGAATTTGCTGCAAATGTACTTGAAGCAGCAGTCACCATCCTTATCTAATGCCTTCAAAATCTTCATCAAGTCCAGTTTTATGTGGAGTGGAGATAACAGCACTTTGGTTGGCCTCTGGGTGGCGACAGGTTCTTCTTCCACTGCTGACTTCTCGCTCTGCTGTCCCATTTACACAAAAACATGGCATTTTCGTGTAACCAGACTGCTGACCAAGCACCATGCATAAAACTTTCAGGTCTCCACATACAATCCATTCATGCTCATTATACCGAACTTTTTCAAGAAAAAATTCAAGATTTTTATGTTTCTTTGAAGTGAACAGAATGAGCTATAAGAACAGAAGTATAGTGATTACACTGGTCAACACTCATTTTATTGCCAATCATATTAGAGTGATTTTGGGGTAACTTTGTGGTGCTGATTCCGAATATGACATCGGTTTTGCTAGATTGGCTCTAATTTATGAGATAATTGGTACCCCATTGAAACACGTAAAAATGCAAAAAATTTAATGTTCAGGCGGAGCCTACTTACAAATCGCATTGAAATTGTCTCAAATCATACAAAAGTAAACACATGAAATACATAATGGCATTTTATTCGGTCTCACCATCTAGAATGTTCCGGTAGTTTCCCATATGCACGCGTTATGGTTACGTTTCCTATTAATTGAGGGTATTCATTATCTCAAGAACTAGAGCCAAATCGGAAAAACTACTTTCATTTTGGAATTCAGCAACCCCAAAATACCCTAAATTCCTACGAATTTCCTTGGCAACGAAAAAAAAAAGTTTTTTTGTTGACCTGTGTTATCATTGTGAAGGAGAACATCTTTGAGGCTTGTCATGGAGTAGTCAATAAATAATTTCCAATCGGTTGATAGTCAGTTCCTAAGCTACATATTAGTCCAGCAATGTTACTGCAGTAGACCAGTGGACCTTCGTGGGAAAAATAGACAAATTCTGTCTCACGGTATCTGTACCAAGAAAAGGATGTCCCTGGAGAAAGCAAATTCTTGGCTTGGAGTCTGGATCCCACAACTTCTGTAGAATCTTTTGACAGATCCAATTCTCTCACCAGATCATTTAGTTCACTTTGTGTGAAAAGTTGTGGTTTACGACTGAGATTTTCTGGCTAGTAGTAGTCAGTATCATCTTCTGCATTACTAGCACCAGATTCAGAGTCTGACATGAATCTATCAAGAGTTTGTGATGGGGGAGTAGGCACATTGGGTCCATGTGGTGTCATTGCAGATGGAAGATCAGGATAAGAAATGTCCTGTTTATTTCTAGTGTTGTAACCTTCTACGTTGCACGAACAGAAATAACAGTCATCTCCATGGTTCTTTGGTTCACGCGAGACCATAGGAATTCCAAAATGCATAGACTTTTTCTTTCCTTGACTCCATTATCTCAAGGATTCAACATAAGAACAACAAACTTTGTGAGAAACCCATGACTTGTCTTGGTCTCCGAGTTTCATTCCAAAGTCGGCATAATACACTTTCCTGACAAGGTCTGTGATGTTCTGCCTGTTTCTTTGCAACAAAGCTGCCACATATATAGCAAAATATGTCAGAATGATTTAAGCAGCCTCTTGATGCCATATTAGCGAAAGTCTGAAAAGATAAAAAAGTAACAGTAAATTCATATAATAATAATAACATAACATAATAAAATAATAATAACAATAACATATATAATATACAGGGACATATACGGGTGTATATTAACATTATAAAAAATTATATGGCTATTCGCAAAAATCCCTACGTGATGGGCAAAAATGGATATAATTTTTGGATTCAACATACCAAAATTATTATAAAACAGCTATGAATGTTAAAACAACAGAAACTTTGCAGACCAATGTAATCATTCAGAGTGGGTTTATTACTAAAAATGTAAAGTGACTCCATAAGTCTTAGATCATTTTCACAAGTTAGCTTACAAAGCATTGAAAAACTATTGAGAGTGGCACGGTGGTTGCAATTTAAAATATGTTCTCGGATAGACGATTTAGTTGGTCTATTCAACAGCAAGGAAGTTCTGCTACTAACTCCTAAATGCTCATCGACCGTCATTTTTAATTGGCGTGAAGTGGAGCAATATATGTGGCATTACAGCCACAATGAAAAGCATATACAAGTCGAGACATCAGGGACTTAGGCAGCTCTCCTTGTATCTAAAAAAGGAACCAACCGTGAAAGTATTGACACCAACAAACCTAAAATCAATTTGTGAGTAAAGTGGAGTTTACAAGGACTTTTAGTCAGCTTCAAGCTTTTTGTTGATGTATCGAAAAAATGGGAGCTGAATGTATCTAATACCTTTGGTAACTGTAGGAGTTAGGTGTTAAGGGCTATAGATATTTCGATAAGATCCAACGTGTATATAATCCTGATGACAGTATAAAATAAGCAAAATAAAAATATAGTTATTGCGTTCAAAAGAAGTTTCACAAACCATTTCAAAAATATACGAGGAGTGTAATAAATCCGTCGCTAATGATAGTTACTGACTATCCATTCCAATAGGGTTACGTCGTGGCCACATCGCAACACCGCTTCTAGTTAGATCAGCGATGTTAAGCGACGTTGGGTTCCTTCACTAGTTGGATGGGTGACCGTATTCTGACTTCAAATGGTGTAGAGAGTACGGGTCCCATATAAAGCTGTAGGTCCCCTCTGTTATATGATCATTGTCATTACGAAAGAGGTTGAAAAACGAAAATTATTATTACGATTATCTATTACATCTCCTTCGACTTCGACTCTACTCGGAGCTCGCAATACATCATAGAACAGAATTTATTGGAAGTAGAGGAACAAAGTACTCTTCACTAAACCGAGCGAGCAATATGTGTGGTACGTGGTGTGGTGCAGAGCTGGGCACTTGCGTTTTTTTTTGCGGTACTGCGGTACTGCGGTACTACCGTGTTGGTCGGTACCGCGGAAAGTACCGCGGGAAATTTGAATGCGGTAGCGGTACTGCTGTACTTTCAGCGATCCTTTGCGGTACTGCGTTATGCGGTACCGGTTTGGTAGTGCGGTAGTAGTACCGCAGTACCGCAGTACCGCAAAAAAACGCGCAAAAAAACGCAAGTGCCCAGCTCTGCTGTGGTGATCCATGCAAGGAACGCCACACCGAAGACCATCCATTGCACTTCATCATCGCCATGGAAGAACATCACATTACTTACTTTACTTACCTTATGTGAGTTCGAACGACGGTTCAGGATCGACCTGCGGTCGATCCCTTTGCAGCATCCCGTATCATTTGCGGGAGTTGGTGAAGGGGGGAATTGCTTTCCGATTTCCTCCTGCCCTCGTAGGTCAGGGACTTTGGAAAAGGAATCTGTCCAGCTGGTTCTTGAAGTTATTCAGTTCGGTGTGCTGGAGATTTCTCACTTCCTTTGGTAGGGCATTGAAATGCTTTGGGCCTCGTATTCTGAGAGTATTTTTCATCCTCGTTTTCTTGGCCGTCTTCTCTGCCTCTTCTCTCATTCAAGTTGGTTTCTATTTCATTTCTAAGGTTAGGGAGAGGGCGTTCAAGTATTTTCCATATGTATATTATTGTGTACCGCTCGCGCCTTCTTTCGAGAGAGTAGAGTTTCAGGGATTGTAGTCGAGACCAGTAGTCTTCACCTTCCGTTTCCTCTCTCTTAGACATAAAAATCCTTTGTATAACTTCAATGTTCGCAATGTCTCGTTTTCTGTATGGGCTTGTGAGTACTGAGCAATACTCAATTATTAGTAGGACTAGACTCTTCCATAATTTGAGCATGATGTTTGCTTTTCTGCTGCGGAAGCTCCTCTAGATGATTCCCATTACTTTTCTAGCCGTTGTAATTTTGATGTTATAGTGCTCTGTGAATTCTGCATCCGACGACATTATTACTCCAAGATCCCTGACTTGTGGATTTGGTGTTATCTGTTTGTCTTACAGAGTTTTGTACCTTTTATTCTATAGCTCCTTGTTATTACCATATCTTAGAAGTTGGAATTTTTCTTCGTTGAACTTCATATTGTTGTTTTCTGCCCACTGGAATAATATTTCAATGTCGTTTTGTAATCTTTCTATGTCACCTTCGTTCAATATTTCCTTGCATATCTTTGTGTCATCTGCGAAACATGATATACTACTGTCATTGCAAAACACTTCACTTTTCTACGTGGAGGTCAAAATATGATAATAAAAACCCATTCTAATAGACAGAGTTTATTTCCACAACAGTTTCGATGCCCACTGGCATCCTCTTCGGGTGGATACAGAAAAGCGTTTTTCTGTATCCACCAGAAGAGGATGCCAGTGGGCATCGAAACTGTTGTGGAAATAAACTCTGTCTATTAGAGTGGGTTTTTATTATCAAATACTGTCATTGATATCTGAGTCAATATCTGCAGTCATTATTATGAACAACAAGGGAGCTAGTACTGTCCCTTGTGGGTGGGAGAGAGCTATCTACTTCCGAGACTTCCGATTTGACTCCATTTACCACCACTCTTTTTGTTCTTTGCGTCAAGAAATTAAATATCCATCTTCCTAGCTTTCCAGTAATTCCTGTATTCTTAAGTTTGTTTACTATAATTCCATGGCCACATTTATCGAAGGCTTTAGCAAAGTCAGTATATATTACATCTATGTTTTGTCCTCGACACAGTGTTTCCAATATTTTCTCCTAGTGGTCTAATAGCTGTGATAGGCATGATCTTCCCGCCCTGAAACCATGTTGATTTGGGTTGTATAAGTTCTTTTCTTGTAGGTAGTAGGTAGTTTTTCCTCTAATTATACGTAGGTTCAAAGCACTTTATGAGGTGGGAGGTGAGAGCTACCGGCCGATAATTCTTGGGCATTGCTCTGTTACCACCTTTGAATAAGGGGTCAATATTCGCGCTCTTTAATGGAAGTGGAATTTGTCCTGTGTCGAGTGATTTCCTCCATAGTAAGTATAGCGGTTTGGCAATACTCTCTTTACATTTCTTCAAAAACGTGACACTCCATGTGTCTGGCCCTGGTGCTCGTGTAAGAGTGTGATTTATTTTCCAGTCTCCTCTGGGAGACTATTAAAATAGTATTTAAAATTTAAAATTTCACATTGAAAATGATATAATACTCGTGGGAAAATCAATATAAAGTAAACAACCCAAATGTTAATATACTAGTATTAACAATGCAATGGGTTCAGTTTTAGGATCTTATTAAAAATTTGGACTGTGTCAAATTTTTTTTTAAATTTTGTCATTAGTACAGTTTTTTATGCTGATTCTAAATATGCAACTAATTTTTGGCGTAAATAAATATTTAACATTTTATTTGTGTTTGTTTGCAGGAATAGTGCCAGCTTCTGCATACGAACTCGCATAAACAGTAATTTTTGTTGTTATTAATGTTCCCCGGTCAATTGAATGCCCGGTTAGGTCAATTGAATGCCCAGCTAGGTCAACTGAATGCCCGGTTGGTCAACTGAATGCCCGGTTAGGTCAACTGTACGCCCTTGACGATTGGTTAGGTTGAGTCATAATATTTTCGTTAGTTTTAACGAAAATATCACGACTTAACCTAACCAATCGTCAAGGGCGTACAGTTGACCTAACCGGGCATTCAGTTGACCTAACCTGGCATTTAATTGACCTAACCGGGCATTCAGTTGACCTAACCTGGCATTTAATTGACCTAACCGGGCATTCAATTGACCGGAGGCAACTCGCAAGTAGATAGATTACAGTACTGCATTATCATATGCTCACACTACAACAATAATATTCACGCTAAACTAGGTGTAAGCACTAAGCAGGCAACAAATAAACATTAATAACAACAAAAATTAGTTTTTTGCGAGTTCGTTTGGAGAAGCTAGCACTATTCCTGCAAACAAACACCAATAAAATGTTAAATATTTATTTCCGCAAAAAATGAGTTGCATACTTAGAATCAGCATAAAAAATTGTACTAGTGACAAAATTTTCAAAAAAATTTGACACAGTCCAAATTTTTAATAATATCCCAGTTATATATATATATATATATATATATATATATATATATATATATATATAAAAGTGAGGATATTATAAATATTATTACTTATTAGACCTTTAGTTAGATATGTATTATCATTCTTATAGTATAAACTTTAATATTTATTTTTGTATAGTATTTCTTATGTTTAGTATGCTTATGATTTACGAGCACACGTTAAATACTATTATTTATTTAACCTTATATTGTGGTAGTAAATATTTACCAATAATACTAAAATGCATTTGTAGTAAAACATTTCATCTAAAATAATAACACTTAAAAAATAATTTTGTCTCTCTCTTATGATTTACGGCCATTAGGAAAGAATCTATGAGAAATCGTTAGAAATTATAGTTGTCTCCCCTAATAACTATTTCCCGTTTTCTGTGCAAACATTGATAAATTTATTGAGCTTTTAAATCTCATTAAAATTAACTATCTTAAAGAGAGTTTTACACCTTTTAATTTGCGTTGAGGAAAGATTTTTATCTTTTATTTATTTACCTTTTATTTCTTTTCACTTCTCAGGTTAGGTTAAATTAAGGCAGGTTAGATTAAAGGATTTAAGAGAGGAAAATACCATTAAAGAAGCATGAAAAAAATTGATTTGATTAAGTGACCCCTCGATACGACAGTTGTTTGTATCTTAAAAGAAAATGATGGTTGTTACGCCCCACCGTTAATTGACTGATTTGGAAAAGCGTTTAGCCTGCAGAAATAGAGAGAGAGAGAGAGAGAGAGACAAGGATTAAAAGAAAGAAATTATGGGTGAAGGACTTATATATACAGACTGCATTAGTTTTAAAAGCGGAAAATGAGAGAAAAACTGAATATAAAATTAAGCATTCATGCCACGCTTACTTGCAAAAGAGGGTAATAAAGGACGTACATAAGATGAATAGAGGAATTACATCTCTAAAATATTAAATTTAGTTCCATGAACGTAAGGCATTCATACAAATACGAAACTGTTACAGCGTAGAACGTGTGCCATCGATTACTGTAATTTTCTACTGGTATGACGCAGCCTAAACGTTCAGTTTCGTTAAGTGGGAAATTTTAATTCAGTTTTAAATGGAAGAACGCTAATAATTTCCTTTTCATCTCCTTCATAAGCGATCAAGACCGGAAATATAATTAAAAACTAATGACGGAAAGTATATAAAGTTTACTTTATAGCTCGATACCCGCGTACGTCTGAGCTAGGGTATTTTCCATTGGTCGTTTCCTCATTTTTCTCGTTTCAGTTCTTAGTCACTTCTTACACTGTTATAGATGAATTTCAATCTTAACTGTAAACGAATGCTTTTCAACAAAATACCGCACGTACAGAGTATACAGATATACAGTGTGTTACTATATGAATATGTATTTTCCCATTCACTAGCGTGTACGTATTTCAGTACACGCAAATACGCAGTACATGTCGACTTCCATTCCATGCACAGTCTGGTGAAACCAATTGAATTTTAACGCCCAGGTCATCATAGTGAAGCGGCCTCTTTAATATAAAACTTTATATAACATTTCACATCAAAAGAATTATAGGATCACCTGAAGATCGGGGCCCCCAACCTTCGTTAGTTAGCCTTTAAGGCTAACTAACGAAGGATGGGGCCCTGATCTTCAGGTGATCCGAATTATCATTAAATTTCTAAATTATATATTATTATTATAAATTATATATTAAATATATATTAATCCAAAACTCCAAAACATCATATATACAGGGTGCGGCATAAGTCGCTTTACCGAGAATAATGAAATCACCTTGTGAAGAATAATATACGAGAAAAATTATTTTTATATTTGGCTGCATTGATTCTGCAACACTGATATGGCAACATCTAACCTAACCTAACAAAATGGTGCTTCACCACATTTCGGAAGAAATGTTCGTGCATTCTTAAACGATAATTTTTCAGAATGGATAGGACGTCGTGGGATAGTCGAATGGCCTCTTCGGTCACCGGACATAACCGCATGTGATTATTCAATGTGGGGTACAATCAAAGATAGAGTCTAGGGCCAGAATCCTCGGGACATCGATCACATCGATCACATGCCAAGAGTTCGAGCCGTTCAATAATAACAAAGAACGTCGCGCTAATTGTTGTTCAGTGGTTCAAAGATGCAATGTGCTTATTGAACATAATGGAGGACACTTTGAATAATTTCTGTAATAAATAATAAATATTATTCTTCACAAGATGATTTCATTATTCTCGGTAAAGCGACTTATGCCGCACCCTTTATATATATATATACAAATGTAACTTAGCTTTAAATTCTAAGTGAATATTATCATAAAATTTTTATATGATAATTACTGTACCGAAACATATGCAGCAGTAAAGATACGTACAATTAAAATTAAGAATTGCTCATTTAAGAATGCTTTGACGGTCTTCGGAGAACATAAAGGGAATTGTCACTTGATAATGAATAAGCTATTCAAGGTTCGTTAAACGAGCGCAAATGTATACAGATATTAATTTCATATATATATATATATATATATATATATATAGAGAGAGAGAGAGGAGAGAGACAATATGTAATTAAGTATGAGTTTATCTCATACAACAACAAAATTTGAGATAAAGAGTAGGTGATATGAAATGTCAAATTGTGTGATTTAGTTTCCCTATTAACAGCCAGGATGATCATATAACATAGAGGTTTAACCTGGAATCCGAACCACGGGTCATTACATCATCTGAATGCAAAGGGATGTCAGACATCCAACTACTGAACAAACACAACGTCGCTTAGCTTCGTTGCTCTTCCGGGAAGCGGTATTGTTGGGATCGTAAACTCGGGATTTATTAATAAATATAAAATAACAATTCATAATGTATAACTATAAGTTAGATTTAATAGATAGATTATCCGTAAAAGGTAGGAAATGGGCCTTTCCTGAATTTAAACAAGAGCACGTGACATGAACCACGAAACCAGAACAACAGGTTTAGTTTTGTTCATACTCGTATTCACGTTCAGCCAGTCAGACATCGGTTTGTTTGTCACGTGATGCCCACCTCTAGTCTTGCCCAATCATGTTCTTAAAGGCAGAAATATCAGAAAATAGGCCAATAAAATTAGTTGAATACTGGAGAATAGGTGGGAAATTCTAAAAACTATTGGACTCATGTATTAATTTCCGTCTCTTAAGTTATAGCCTTATAGGTGCAATAATAAACAAACTGAAAATCAGGGGTAAAGCGTGAATGGAACAATGAAATTTGCTTGATGAAAAAGGCAACACATCACCAGAAAGTAAGAGTGAGAGAGTGGAGTCAAGAAGTGTCAGACAGAGTCGTTGGAAGCAACTGGTCCATCTTGAAGTCATTTTGCTCTCCTTTGTTAATGTTTTTCAATTTCTCTGTTCAAGCCCGTGGGAATTAGGGTCTTTATTTAAAATGAATTAAGAACAGCAAATTCAATGCATTACCTACTCGGGCCAACGACGTAGAATCTTCTATCCGTGGCCCAAGATTTTTATTCATGTCACGCCCACGCGTGAGGTGACATCGTTTTTGAAGGCCTGCTTGATATTCGGTCAAGGCTTAACCTTGTCTCTTGAATTATATAACGTAAGTGGTGTAAAGTTAAAGTAATCTGTGAACATAAAATTAAAAGTATAGAAGTATAGAAATAATAAAACAATTTATATTGATGATAAAAGGTTAAATTCTGAGGTTATTATAATAACGATAAAAACATTAATTTACTTAGTTGTGGTTTAGTGGAGAAATTGAAATAATATTTAAAGTTTCGCTGGTTACGTTACCATCCTGAGGGTGTGTGTTGTTTGTCGTCACACACCAACCCACGTACGAGACAATGGACGGTTTACCGAAACATTCCGGGAAACCCCGAACCATTCAGTATCGTAACGTGGCCACGACGTAGCCCATAGGTAATATTAACTTGGTTTATCCTTAGAAAGAGTAATATGCAGTGTAACATAGCAAAATTTGAATAAGAAACGGGAGTATAGCGGCATCCAAATAGACAGAAATGGATCGATTTGAAAATTTCCCCCTTGAATTCCTCACGTCTGTTCATGAGTTACATGTGCAGAAGATTTGCGCATGGTGCCGTCACGCGGTCCTGACGGCCTTTTATGGGATATATTTGAAAGGGGTAGGGGAAGGTTAGGTGAAGTGTAGATTTCATAAATCTTCATAAGCTATATTTGAAATCTGTATAGAATTTGAGGATGTCGTAGCACCGCAGGGGTCCCAAGGGCGATACCTGAAACCCGGAGTCAGCCCGCTCAGGCGCACCCGCAACACGACGCCCCCAAGCGTCCCACGTATGCCCACACGCCCACGATGAATCCACACGCTACCATCATGATGTGAGCTTTCGGAATTCCGGTGAAACCTTTGCTATTGAACTACATATCAAAAGCTTCTGATAGAATCTGGCACAAATCTTAATTTCGAAACTGCCCTCTTTCGGTTTCTATCCTTCTATCTGTGCCTTCATCGCTAATTTCCTTTTTGGACGATCTAGAGCTGCGGTTGTAGATGGCCACTGTTCTTCTTCTAAAGCTATTAATAGTGGTGTTCTTCAAAGCTCTGTCCTGTCACCCACTCTTTTCCTTTTATTTATTAATGATCTATTAAGTCGCACTTCCTATCCTATCCACTCCTCTCCCAATGATTCCACTCTTCACTTCTCCACCCACTTCACAAAACGTCCCTCTTAACAGTCACTCCATGATTCATGATTCGCGTAGGACGGCTATGGGGCACCTGACCTTTGATGTTTCTACTATCTCTGATTGGGGCAGAGAAAATCTTGTAGCTTTCAAATACTTCAAAAACCCAGTTCCTTCTTCTCTCTACTCGTCACAGTCTTACCCCCACAATCTCTTTACCTTCAACAACATACATCTCTATCCTTTCTCTTCTCTTAACATTCTTGCATTTGCCTTTTCTCGTGATCTTTCCTGGAAGCATCACATATATTCTCTTTTCAAAACAGCTTCTAAGAGGTTAGGTGTGTTGTAATGGCTCCGCAGTTTCTTCAACCCCAATTAGTTGCTCTTCCTGTATAGGGCAGGGGTCGGCAACCTTTTGAACGCAGTGTGCCAGTTTACAATTAATGCCAACATTTTTACGGCCCTGCGTGCCAACTACTAGGGCCACTCAATATATTTTGCCGCACCCTTTTTTCTTAGCTAAATAATAGGCCAAGGGGCTAAAATGTCTTTTGGGCCGTAAGTTTGAACTTTCTGCGCTTCACATAACCAGATTTTTCCAGTTTGAACCTCCCTTCCTTGTATAAAACCGCTTTTAAACGCCCTTGTATAAAACCGATGGTTAACGCAGTTTCGAAAATGGCGTCTGACAGTGATGTGCGTCGTAAACAGAGAGCTGTTATCGAGTTCTTAACCGCAGAGAAGAAAACAGTTGGAAATATTCACAAACGTCTACAAAACGTCTACGGAGATGCTGTTGTTGATCGAAGCACAGTTGGACGCTGATCTGAATGTGTGAGATCATCGGAGAGAGGGAGAGCCAGCCTCGATGATGAGCCACACAGCGGTCGCCCAGCATCGGCTGTGACATCTCACACTGTGCAATGTGCTAACAGCATCATTCGATCAAATCGGCGTGTCACATACAAGGACCTATCACTGGAGCTAGGAATTAGTGAAGGAAGTGTGAATACGATAATTCAGCAACTGGGATACTCAAAAGTATGTTCATGGTTTGTTCCTCGCGAACTGACTGAAGATCACAAAGCCCAAAGGAAAGAAATTGCTTCTGAGTCGTTGGTTCGATACGAGACAGAAGGGGATGACTTCCTTTCACGAATTGTGACTGGGGATGAGACTTGGGTACACCACTTTGAACCTGAAACAAAACTCCAATCCATGGAGTGGCATGACGCAGACTCCCCACGCAAGAAAAAGTTCAAAATGGCTCCCTTTGCAGGAAAGGTTATGGCCACCATCTTCTGTGACATGAAGGTGGTGATTCTGGTGGAAAGAACAAACAATCAACTCAGAGGCATATATTGCTACCCTACAGAGACTCCAGAGACGTATAAAACGAGTTCGACCGCAGAGAAAACTGGAAGACGTCCTTCATTTGCACAGTAACGCAAGACCACACAACAGTTTGCAAACGAGAGAGGCCATCACAAAAATGCGTTTGACTGTGTTACCCCACCCTCCATACAGCCCAGATCTGGCAACTTCAGACTTCCATTTGTTTGGGCCAATGAAGGATGCTATTCGTGGAAGAAAGTTTCAGTGACGAAGAGGTTGTTGAGGAGGTTAAGAGGTGGCTCCAGTGGAACCCAGCGGACTTTACCAGCAAGGAATAAAGGCCCTTGTTTCGAGGTGGAGGAAAGCCGTAGAAAAGGATGGAGACTATGTGGAAAAATAAAAACTTGTAGAAAAGGTATGTAACTACTTGTGTACAAAACGTTTGGAACTTACAAGGAAACTTGGAAAGAAATATAAAAGGTGGGGCAAAATATATTGAGCGGCCCTCGTATAATCTTCATATGCATATTTCGTAGAACGGTCCCCTCTATTTCAATCCCAACAAACAAATCAAAGCGCTTTTGATTTGTATTTTAACCAAAAATACACAGACACTTGTACATTGCCATCTCAATGCCTAAATAAATCAAATAAAATGATATGGTTCTCAGTATTTTGTTAAATTAAAAGGAAGTATATAAAAAGAACATAAGGACAGTTTGATACTGTCCTTTATAATTTTTTAATTTCAATATATACTATATACAATATATAATATATAATAATATATACAATATATAATATATAATAATATTCAATATATTTTAATATAATTTTATAATTTCAATTTTTTTTTTAAATTGCAATCTTTTGGGAATCACTTGCCCTGCCTTGGACAACCACCTCCCGTGACAACCTGGCACGCGTGCCTCTGGTTGCCGACCCCTAGTATAGGGGTCTTGTCCGCCCCTGTATGGAGTACGCTTCTCATGTGTGGGGTGGCTCTACTTCACCGGGTGGAATCAAAGCCTTTTCGTCTCATCAATTCCCCGCCTCTTACTGATTGTCTTCAGCCCTTCTCTCTATTCGCCGCAATGTTGCCTCACTCTCTCTTTACTGTCGCTTTTTTTATGGACACTGCTTTTCTGAACTCTCTAACTGCATGTTTCCTCCTTTAAGGAGAGCACCCAGTACCAGACCTTCGACACATTCTCATTCCTTATCTGTCCAACTCTCTAATGCAAGGGTTGATATTTTCAATCTTTCATCTACTCATTCGGTCAATCGGGTAACTCTGAAACAAGCTTCCTCCAGCCATCTTTCCCTCTGCTATAACCTCCAATATTTCAAACGCAAAGTGTCCAGGCATCTCGAAAACTCTGAACCTTGATATTTGCTCTATTTTTCCTGTATGGGAGTGGTGTTTTTGCGGTCATAAAAAAACTTATTCCTCTCTTTCTCTCGATCTCTCTCAAGTTTTCCAAACGCTGCATCGAAGTTGAAAAGAAATTGCAATAAGATAATAAATTATATTAAAAGGCATTTCTTGAACCGAAATAAAGATTTTTTTTTCCTCTCTACAAAGCAATGATTAGGCCCCACCACGAGTATGCTATGCTGTTCTGGTACCCACCCTTGAGAAAATGTTGAAATCAGCACGACGACTTAAACCCGGCCGTCCGTCACAAATTATACGAACTGCGGATTACTTGCCTTAGAAAAGTAACGCTTCAGGCGAGATTTCATTCAAGTTTTTAAACTTCTGGATAGGATCGACAGCATCGACTATTCTAAGCTTTTTACAATTAATACGAATCCGATTCGAAGTAACGGTTGTAAACTGGAACCGAAACAGTACAATACGAATATTACATTCTTCATGTACAAAATTCATAATTATTGGTGTAGGATCCCTCCTTATTGAAAAATTTATTGAAAAATTTATTTATGAGAGATTATTTTTATTTAGGTGCAATATTAGGGCTAACTTTACTTTAAATAGACACAGTAATTATAGAAATAATAATGGCCTATTTAGACACTGTCAACATAGCTACAGACTTTTTCACTGTAGGCTGCAGTGGTTTTAAGGTTAAAATTTGGTCAGCAGCCAGATTACTAACTATGGTCAAGCTAAATTCATTGAAATTAATTTAGACTTACCACAAATGAAGTTGCCAGTTGAACGTTACCCTTTCTGTTTCTAACTAGTCCATAAGTTTCATTTAGTTTCCAGAATTTAATTTTTATTTGTTAAGTCACTATTTGGCACACTGCTAAGTTATTTATTCATAGGGGCTATTTCCCAGACCTAGGTTTTGCAGTTTAAGTTAGGCTAGGGCTGTATTGCCCTTAAGTTTTTGTTTTTAAAGGTTTAAGGTTTTGAAGGTTTTTACTTAAGTTAGGTTAGGGCTATACTGCCCTTAAGTTTTAATAGGGGCTATTCCAGCCATTTAATTATTTAGTTAGGGCTGTTGTAGCCCGGTTCGAGTTTCTTCTAGGTACCTAGTTTTAATCTCTTACCTTAGTTATGTATTTTGATTAAGCTACTTACAGGTTTTAGTTTTTAGTTTAATTGCAGTGGTTATTATTGAGGTTTAAAGGTTGACTTTAAGTTGCCCGGATAGTTGGGGAACTACAAGAATTTTTTATAAAAAAACTAGCCCACTTGATTCAGCAGTCAAAATTTTACGATGTCTAACAAAGAGCTCAGTTTTTCTTTGTCTCAAAAACTTTTTTTTCTTCTTTTTTAATTAGGGAAACCCAACTTCACTAGTTGGTGAAATATATGTGGTTATTTCTACAACTTTTTTTAACATTCTCCCCAAGGGGAAAAAATTTACCCAGAATTATATTCTTGGGAATTTTTTTTTGTCCCACCACCATGATGATGAATGAAAATTACTTGCTCTACAGAAAAGTTCCTTTTAGATGAAATATGAAAATGAAAGCGTCTTTTCTGTAGAACGTTAATCCTAAGTTATAGCTATTTAAGTTATTTACAATTTTCAATTTGTGGTCTTCACAAAGATCCATTCTGTATTTTTCTTTGCAGTTCTTCCCGAAATCTAACTGCAGCTTGTCTTCGTGGTCGGGGTTGAGTAGCGGCAGTAGTAGTGTCGCGATAATCTACAGTTTCTAATTCAGAGAAGAAATTTTCAAGTTCTTCCAGGTAAATATTCGGTTTATCAGTTATTTCAAGTGGGTATAACCGATATATGTGTCTTCTGGAGAGGTGACCATTGGGTGTTTTTACAGTTACATGCCTGATTATGCCATCTTCATCTGGGTGTAATTTTTCAATTACAGCAATCTTCCAGAAGTATTTGGGATTCATAGAATTTTCATCTAAGAGGCACAGTTCTCCTACTTTAGGTTCTTTAGTTATTGGTTGTTTGTGTTGTTGGTATTCCTTTTCCCTCAAACTACTCAAATATTCATATCGCTATCTTTCTTTGATTTCTTTAGATTGTTTAATTCCCTTATGAAAGTAGTCCAGTATTTTCTTTCTTTCTTTGTCCTCTGTTACTGTCATATAATCAGAGTCTACCTGTTCACCTTCGTTAACAGCTTCTTGGGTATCATTAGTGGTTAAAAAGTTGACTTTGGTATTGTCATACCCAAAAAGCAACTTGAAAGGAGTTAGTAGGTCAGAGGAGGGATCTTCATTTCAGTTGACATAAGTGAGTGGTCTTGAATTAATTGTATTCATTATTTCAAGAACAATTGTTTTTATTTCAGTTAAAGAGATTTTTCTTCCTTTTAGGGAGGTATAGAGGGCCTCTTTTGACTAAACCCACCATTCTTTCAGCTATTCCTAAGGTTCTGGGTGAATAGGCTGCTGTAAATTTCCACTGGATACCATGATCAGAGACGTACTGAGACACAAGAACATTTTGAAACCAATGTTTAAGGTAATCTTCAGATCTTTTGAAGGTGGATTGATTGTCTGAAATCAAAACTTTTGGAATGGAGTCGTTTAAGGACAAATGGTAGAGTTTTCTTAAAAAGGTTTTAGCAGAAAGGTCAGTGCAGATGTGAAGGCTGGTGAATCTGGTGGCGCAGCAAGTGAACAATAATAAGTAGACTTTCATGAAGTGGTTATTCTCATCCTGGACAGAAATTGGGCCAGCATAGTCAAGGGCAGTTTTTTCAAAGGGTTTTTCATAGCTTAAACGTTCTGTTACTAATGGTCCAGTAGTAGGAACTTCATAAGCCATGGCAAAGTATTTTTGGCAGAACAGACATTGTTTCAGAACCTTTTTAACTACTTGCCTTATTTTGGGAATCCAGAATTCCTGTCTGAGGAAATTGCATGTGGTAGCTAAGGTTGCATGACTGGCTTTTGCATGACATTCAATTATGATTTACGTTGTTAAATGAGAATTTTCAGGCAGTAGTACAGGATACCTAGCAGAATAGTTAAGGTTGGTTGCATATTTATATCTCCACATTGTTCTGACTAACCCTTCTTTGTCAATGAAGAGTTTTAGATTCTTTTGCAGCTTTGTTAGGTCCTCAACTTTTTCTCCTTTATTTAGTTTGTTGATTATTTCTTTTTCTTTTGAGAATTGTTGTTGCTGGACCAGTTTTATCCAGTAGTTTGTGGCCTTAGTTTTGTAAGCTGTATGATTTTTCTCCAAAACAGCAATTTGTTCTTCCATTGTTAGGTTACATTTGGGGTTATATTTGTGAGTGCGGAAGTACTTTAAGTTTTCTATGAACCGTAGAACATAGGCAGTGATTCTGACCAGTTTTTTCCTGTTAGAGAATTTTTCCATGTTTAACAAGGGAGTTTTTTCATTTATTTCTTTACAAGTTGTTTAAGAGACATTTATTGTTGTCTGTAAGGTTTCTTGGTGGGGGTTAAAAATTAAGTTGGTTGGCCATTCAGTTTCATTTCTCAAAAATGTTGGACCATGTTGGTAAAAGGGAAGAAGTTTTTGAAATTTCTTGAAAGATATTGTTCTGGTGAGTAGGTCTGCTGGGTTGTCTTCTCCTGCTACATGTCTGAATTCCAGGTTATGGTTTAAGTTTCTTGTTGCTTCCTGAATGTCTTTCACTCTGTTTTTTACAAAGATGGATTTCATTTTTAGAGATTTTAGAGCAATCCAACTTACAGCCATCTGTGAGTCTGTCCAAATTATTGTTTTGAAGAACTTTTGGTTTTCTGAGTTTTCTTCTAGGTAGGTTTCTTTAAGGTATTCTAGGACTTTGGTTCCTAGCAGTGGCGGCTCGTCGGTAGACACTGCGGAACTGCAGCACCCCTAAATTTTTTATTTACAATTGAAATAATCAAGAACAATATAAGGATGAGCTCACTGAATAACTTTTTCAATAACTTTTGAAACTTTTATTCATTGCTCAATGCTCATCCTTTTATTTCAGTAATTATTTCAATCCATTCTTAGAGACAGCACCCCTAGAATTTTTAGTCACGAGCCGCCACTGGTTCCTAGGCAGATTTCCATCAATTCCAAGTTACAAATGGTCCAATTTTTTGCTTTGGGGTTGACTCTTGATTTAGCGTAAATTAGTTCGGATTTTCCATTTCCAACTTGATAGGAACTTACTGCATACCCTTCTTGGCTGGCATCACAAAAGATGTGGAGGTGAAGATTTTCCATGAGAGGTTTGGAATTTTCAAAAGCTTGTCTAGGAAAATTCAGAAATTCCACTTTGTTTATTTCTTTGCAAAGTTTTTTCCATTCACCCAGCATTTCTGGTTCCAGATATTCATCCCAATCTTTTTTGGTCGATGCTACCTTCTGCATGAAGAGTTTTAATTTAAATACTAAGGGTGCAACAAATCCAATTGGATCAAACAATGATTGCACAGAACTTAGCATTTCTCTTTTAGTTTTGGCTTCTGAGTTCAAGTTTACAGTTTTTAGATGGAGTGTATCAGCACTTGTGTTCCAACCATATCCTAATAGTTTTATGTTTTATTTATCTTCTGAGGAGGCTGTCATGTTCTTCAAATAGTCCTTGAAGTTCTGAGTGATTGGAAGCCCATTCATATAGCTTCAAATTATAATTGATTAAGGTGTTTACACTATAATTATAAAGGTCTTTAAGTTCTGAGAGATTGTTGGCATTAATTAGAGCATTGTCCATGTAAAAGCGGTTAGCTAGGTAGTCCGGCACTTGGTTTTGTTGTTCATTAAAAATGTGTTGGAGAGATTGTTGTAGTAAAAATGGACTGCTTTTGTTGCCAAAGGTAACTCTCTTATATTTATAGCAGATCAGGTTGTCGTCATTTGGAGTCAATTGGGTATCTTTTAACCACAGAATTTTGTGGGTATTGCAGTCAAATTCTGGTTGATATTTAAGTTGTAAATATGCTTTTTGAATGTCTCCAATCATCAAATATTTACCATGCCTTAATTTGATGCACAATTTTGCTAAATGAGGTAGGAGTGAAGGGCAGTCCTCAGTAGCATCATTTACTGTTATTTCTTCTGGTTTGCTTTTACCCGACGGATCTACTACAATCCTAACTTTAGTTTTTTGTACTCCAGGGCGAACTACTGGAAAATGAGGTAAAAAATTTCCTTCTTGTTTTAGGCTTTCTGTTAGGGCTACTTCTTCTATTATTCCTTCCTGGAATTGTTGTTCAAGGATGTCTGAATAAGGTTGCATTAAGTTATCTTTTTTTAATTTTTTGCAAGTGGACTTTAACCTGCTAATAGCATAGTTAAAGTTTGGTGAAATTTTATCTTTTTGGTCATTCCATGGTACCTTAACAGACAATCTTTCATCTTCTATTTTAGCTTCCTTTTCAAAGTTTGCAATTAGATCTTTTTCTTTGTTTGAAAATGGTTCTTCCCCAGAAATACCCAAGTTTTCTAGTTTGTTAAATTGTGCAATCAGGTGTTCAATTTTTTCTAGATCTTCATTAGAAGTTGTGCTAGTAAGTAGAGGGTTGGTAATACAGAAGCTGATCTGATCTCTTATTGGTTCGTTTTCTTTTTCAGGGTAGTAATCTGAAGAGAAACCCAATAAAAGTATTCCATAGGGAGATTTATAACAGGATGCGGTATGAATCTGATGAGTGCTGAGGGCAAAAGTTTTGTGGGTTGCAGCCCCCAAAATTAACCTGAAGTCAGCAACTTCATCAGCTTCAAAGTGATCTGCAAGCTGATAATTTAAGGATTTTAAATAAGTTTGAAGTTTCAGTAATCCCTGAACTTCATATTTAATATTAATATCATCAATTATGATGGCTTCTATTTCTTGGTAGTTTCCAGGGTTTCTAGAATCCTCCAATTTAATTATAGCTACTTCACAATTCGGTTGTTTCTTGTTGTTGTTGTTGTTTAGCCGATCAGCCCACCCTGATCGAGCAAGCCGGCGGCACGCAGGTAACCGATCGCCCTCTCCGGAGTGGACCAGAGATTCAGCGCACTAGTGATGTTGTGTTGTGTTCGTTGTTGTGCTAGAGCGGTACAGTCCGTTATAATGTGTTCAATTGTTTGTGGTGTGTCTTGGCACAGGTGGCAGGTGTCGTCTATGGAGTTGTCTAGTCTGTGTTTATATGTCCGTAAGTTGGGGTGATGTCCACATCGGAATCGTGCTAAGTTAACTCGATCCGATCTGCTCAGGCTGATCTCTGACCTGTTAATGGGTGGCGGCTTCGCACCTAGGACCGCATTCGGACCGAGTCGTGTCAGTGCTTTGTGGGTTAGGTGTGTGTGTATGTGTTTTCTGTACTGTGTGATGTCTGTGGGGCGTGGTATGGAATGGAGTATTTGGTTATAATGTCTCTCTGGTGTTACCTTAATGGTGCGAGGTGTTGGTGCATGATTGTACATGTAGTGGCAAGGGTGTTGTGGTTAATTGTCGCTGCTGCCATGAATTGTGTTCCCCTCATGTCTAAATGTTCCCTAACTTTTAGTATTTTTGTTTCTGTGTGCAGGTGTTCTATTGGTGTTGTTTGAGTGCATCCTGTAATGATACGAAGTGCGTTGTTTTGTATTGTTTGTAAGGTGTTTAGTGTGTGTTTGAGATAATGGGTGCCCAGCATGGGCTAGCATAGTCCATAACTGAGCGAATATATTGTTTGTATATGAGTGATGTTGTTTCCTGCTGGTGTCCAAAGTTGTGCCTGTTAGTACCCTAAACGTGTTAAGTCTTGACGTACATTTGGTTTTAATGTCCTGAATGTGGTTTGCAAAAGATAATGATGTGTTGTATGTGACACCAAGTATTTTGGTTCTGTGAGTGTGTGGAATGTTGATGTTTAGTGTAAGCTGTGGAATTACCTGGTGTTCTTTTGTGTTGCTTGTAAGCAAGGTGATGGTTGATTTTGTGGGCGCTACTTTGAGTCTATTGTGTGTAAGCCAGTCTTGTATACTGTTTATGTATGTTTGTAGGTTATTTTAGCGGTGTCGATGTTGTTGTGGGTGGATGTTAGAGTGATATCATCTGCATATGATGATAAGTAAGCTTGTTATCTATGGGTGTTGGAATGTCATGCATGTATACGTTGAAGAGTGTTGGTGAGAGAACAGAGCCTTCAGGGACCCCGTTCGGAAAAAGCTTGTTTTTGGATGACTTGCCATTAAATGTGACATGTGAGTATCTTCCTGAGAGATAGTTGCTCAGCCACCTTTTGGTGTTATTGTGCATGTTTGTGTTGAGTATTTTGTTTATGAGGGAAGCGTGGGATAGCATCAAATGCTTTACTAATGTCTATTGTTGCTAATAGTGTACGTTGAGCTGGTCTTCTGGAGTTGATGCCATCCATGATGTGCTGCGTGAGGTTAGTGAGTAATGTCGTGGTTGAGTGGTGAGGTCTGAATCCATGTTGAGTAGGCGATAGTGGTATGTGTGGGTTGGTGATTTGTAAGATTAGTCTTTCTGTTACTTTGGAAGGTGTGCATAGTAAAGTAATGGGTCTATAGGAAGCTGGTTCTGTTGGATTTTTGTTTGGTTTGAGTAGTGTAATAATTTTACCTTGTTTCCATATGTCAGGAATAATACAGTGTTGGTATGAATATGTGCTGATATTTGTGAGAGCTAGTATTCCTTGTGGGTCCAAGTGTTTAAGGTGTATGTTAGATATGTTGTCTGGTCCAGTAGCCTTCGAAGGGTGTAATGCCGTAATGGTCGTGTCGAGTCTGTAGGTTTTCTTGTGTCTGGCTGTTTGTCTGTCTGCGTGTTTCTGGTTGTTGTCTCTGTTTAAGTGACTTATCTTTGCGTAGTGATTAACTAGAATGTTAGCTTGTGTGTATGTTGGGATATTATTTTGGCTGCGACAGATAGCCACGTGTGAGGTGTGAATGCCGCTGTTAGAGTGGGTAATGCTGTTTATAGTCTTGTATAGCCTGGATGTATCTGTGGAGTGGTTTAGTGTTGTTATGAATTCCCGGAATGTTTCTGTTTGTTTTTCTTTGAGTTTGTTGTTTATTTCTGTGTTGAGCTGTTGTATCTGTTGTTTTGTGGCTTCTGTGTGTGGTGTTTGTGTGTTATATTTGAGGTTGTTACGTTGCCTTATGAGGTGGGCTATTTCTCTAGTGTAATTTGGGTTGTATTTCCTAATGTTGCCCTTGGGTATGTATTTGTTTGCATTATTGATAATCTGATTAAATGTCTTGAGTGTTGTATCGATGTTTATGATGGGTGTGCTGTTTAATGTGGTGAATTGTTCCTCAGTCTGTATTTTGAACTGTTCCCAATCAGCTTTCTTGTAATTTCTGTAAGTGTGCCTAAGTCTGTTGGGGCAGAGTGTAGAATGTGTTGTAATGATGATGGGCAGGTGGTCTGATGACAGTTGTTTTTCTGTTCTCCATTGTGTATGTGTTGCTAGTGAGGGGAACAGAACGTTATGTCTGGGGAGGAGTTTCAGTATCCTGCTTGATGTGGTATGTGTGTATGTTCTTCTGTATTGTTAAGAATGAAGAGGCTGTTTAGTTGTGTGGCTATGTTGGCGCCTCTGGTGTTGTTTTGGTTGTGCAGGTACCAACTAGTGTCTTTGGCGTTGAAGTCTCCTCCTAAGATGACATTAGTGAGAGAGGCAAGATTGTGTAACTGTGGATTGTAATTGGCTGGCACCTGAGGTGAACTATCTGGTGGGATGTAAATGTTGATTAGTGTGGTGTTGTGTTTTGCGCGTGTTTTAATGTTAACTGCCTGTATTTCTATCGTGTTATCTGCTTCTTATCTGTTTCTTGTTGGCTATAAATCCTGTTATGGTTATGGATTCATCGTAGTGTTTAGTTAGAAGATTCAATTTTTTCACAAGTTCATTGGTAATGTAGTTGGCTTGACTACAATTATCCAAAAGTGCTCTGCATTTTATCGATTTTTCTGAGTTTCTTATTCTCATCTGCATGGAAGGAAGTAATACCATTTCTTGATCAGTTTTCTAAACTTAAAAGATTAGTAACTTGTTTCCCTTGTTTTGAGTTTTCTTTTTGGATAGCTACTTCAGTACTGGTTTTGGGTTTCTTATCTTCCTCTGGTTTTCCTTATGGTTAGAAAACCTACAAAATGAACACTTGAACAGGGTAGGAGAGAAATGGGGCATTCTTTGGCTTGATGTTTAGATGAGGTGCATTTAGTACAATAATTTAATTTAGCAAGTTTTTTCAGTTTATCCCAACTTTCAGGGAAAGAATCACATTTTGAGATTCTGTGTGTTTTTCTTACACAATTTGCAGTAAAGTTCTCTCTGGTCAGTATGTTGAGCTCTTCTTGAGGATTGTCTGTGGGTGGAAACTGCCAGAGTAGCTGTTGTTTGGCCAGAATGCCATGGTTTTCTGGCTGGTTCTGGAGAGAAGTTTCTTTTTTGTTTAGGGATTAAGGTGATTAATTCACTTTGTTCAAGATCATAACTAACATTGGCTAAGGTTTTGGTAGCTTCGGCAATGGCTTCTTTAAATTTATCAAAGTGGTCATAGAGTTTAAAACCACAAGTTCTTAAAAATTCCTGAGTTTCTTGACTTAGCTTATTATAATATACATATAAGAGTATATCTTCTAATTCTAATTTTTGAGTTTGCATTAAATTTATGGTAGAGTGTAGATCTGCTTGAAAGGCATGAAGTGATTTAAAATCTTTGGTTATTTTGATTTGGTTAAAAGTGATTTTATTATGGAGAATTTAATTTGGCCTGGTGTTGCATAACAGCTCTCCAACTGTTGCCATGCTTCTTCATAAGATGTTTTACTCTCTTGCATACAGTTTATTTGAATGGCAGGGTTTCCACTCAAATGTTGTTTTAGGTAGGCAAATTTCTCTTGTTCAGAAAGACCTATGTTATCATAAATGTTTCTGAATAAGGTCTTAAAGTTTTGAAATTTAGAGGGATTTCCATCAAATGGTAATATTTGAAGCTCAGGAATTTTAGTACCTATTCTTGGTCTAGGTTTGGCTTCGGCATTGTTTTCTTTTTTAGTTGTTAATGTTTGTACCATCTGATGTACTTCAATTTGGTAATAAATGTTTTTTTCATCTAGTTTCTCTTGTTTAGCCTCTGAGAAGCCTTCGGAACAAACAAACACATTAAGGATTTCCTCATCTAAATTTTGTAACTTGTCCACTGTCCAGTTGTGAGTTCAAAAGCCGAGCATATGAATTTTTTTGTTCCTCAGTCCAATCATCCAATTTTTCTTTGATTGTAGCTAAAAGTTTAGTAGCTGAGGCTCTGATTGCTCCCCTCTTTTTTACAAATTTACTAGTTTCAAGTGCTTCCACATCACTTCCCAACCATGATGATACTGTCTCCATAATTTTTTCTGAAGTGGCTTCAGTTTCATTACCCATTTTTTAGGTTTAATATTATAAATGATATCTATAATTAAATTATCATACTATGTAAAAAATTTAATTCACTCGATTTAAAACTATTGTACCAGAAATAAAACAAAAAGGGTAACTAACTTCTCAACTTCCCACCCGGGGGCGCCATATTGAAAAATTGATTGAAAAATTTATTTATGAGAGATTATTTTTATTTAGGTGCAATATTAAGGCTAAGTTTACTTTAAATAGACACAGTAGTTATAGAAATAATAATGGCCTATTTAGACACTGTCAACTTAGCTACAGACTTTTTCACTGTAGGCTGCAGTGGTTTTAAGGTTAAAATTTGCAATTTCTTTTCAACTTCGACGCATCGTTTGGAAAACTTGAGAGAGAGGAATAAAACATTTTTCATCATCGTACATTTTAACCGGATACAATAAAGCAGATAATTAAATAAATACATATTCAAAAGTAATAAATAATTAAACACATTAAATCATCATCATTACATTACGAATGCATAAAAAAGTTTACAAGTATTTCTTCTTGAAATGGCTGAATATACTAGTCTCCCTTGATAAAAAAAAATTATTTTAACTAAAATTGAATTGAAGTTTTCTTTCTATTTTTAATAAAAATATTTATTAAAAACTATTTCTTTTCGCTTAATCTTTATTAGCATGCTTCAATTCGTTCACAGCGAATGATGAGTGTCGGTAATATACTTAAACCTAAACGTTTCGCCATATTCCTCAAATAATATTTTAGCTATACAGTTTGTTTAATAAACAATTACGTTAATGGATAAGAAATAACAATAATAGGAATATTATTATAGTAATTCAGCCGGTAATTATAAGTCTATCTCATTAATAATTAGATTAGAAGTTTAGCCCGTTGTATCCGAAATACAACTAGAATAGTTACCCATATGCTAAACGTAAAATATAATTTGTCTGAAAAGAAACTTAATATTTTTCTCCTATATTTTTCAAAAAATGTTTATTGAAGCAAAGAAATTCTTCTCGCTTTAAATCATTATTATTAATACGTTTCAGTTTTTATTTTACAGTAGTATCACCAATCAATTTAAAAAAACAAAAACACCAAGACATGTAAAGGGGTTGAGATTCTTTCTACTACTTTGCGAGAAGATTACAATAGATCCATTATCTGTTGTGTTTTCTTTCTGGGACCTTGTATGTCTTCACACGTATCTATTAGGCTTTGGTTCAATTCTGTATCTATTAAAGAAATCTCGAAGCTTTAATACTTGTTGGTGTCAGATGAACATACTAGCTTTTTATTCGTTTATCATTTTTTTTTCTGTTCTTCTTATTAATATAGATTATATACAATATATATTATTTCTGGTTTATAATTACTAATATATATGTCAGCAGAAACCTGACGTATGAGAGCGATGTTCCCTGCATGCACAAACAAACCAACTCTTCATTTTTAAGGAGATGGTTCGTAAACGTAATGAAAACGATATCATGCGACCGGAAGGTCTGTGGGCACAGTTAAGATGCGGTGGAATTGCGCGTGGGTTTAACTAGGTGCGTGGGCGTTCATGTGGGCACGTGTGGTGGGTACGCGTGAGCGGGCTGATTCCAGGTTTCATGTGTCGCCCTTGGAACCCCTGCAGTACTACGACATTCCCAGAGGCTACACGAATCTCAAATATAGCTTATAAAGGTTCATGAGGTCTTCCTTTAATCTAACCTTCCCCTACCCTCCTCAAATACACCTCATAAAAGGTTGTGAGGGCCATGTGACATCATCATGCAAACATTTTCAAAAGGGTAGCTTACAAACGGACGTGAGGAACTCGAAGGGGAAATTCTCAAATCGATCCAATTCTGTCTATCTGGATGAAACTATACTACTGACACAAAGGCAACACACACAAGAACGGAGGAAGGTCACAAACTCAAATAGCAAATAACTAAAGGAAAATCACGTTATATGCCTACAGAAACCATCACCAAATAAGAAACTGAAACCAAGTCCAAAATCAAAGGCCTGAACAATAATGTAAAGGAAACTATATATAGATATTGTACAAATGGAAATTGCAGATATAGAGGAGGATAGTGTTTATATGCGCGCCCGGTTTTGTGCAAGTTCTACTATAATAATTGTCACTAAATTTGGCCACCTGCACAAATTATATAAAATATGGAAGCTGCAAGTCCGGAAAACAGTGCAACTATAACTATCTTCCAACAGGGAATTTACACAAGAACTTGTTCAAATGGTTCTTGAAATTATTCAGGTTGGTGTGCTGGAGGTTCCTCAATTCTTTCAACAGCACATTCTAGAGTTTTGGGCCTCGTATTCTGAGGGTATTTTCCAGCTTCATTTTTCGTCCCTTGTCCCACAGCAGTTGAGACGATACAAAATCCACTTCTTCTCTCATTCTGCTGTGTTTCAATTATATCTGTGGTGATCTGAGAGTGACTGCACTTCTCCTCAGCTTACAGTTAGGATACACAAAGTTCTCTTGTTTCCTCTGCGAATGGGACAGCCGAGCTAAGGGGAGTTATTATATACAGAAAGAGTGGCCACTTCGACAAAATTTGGTTCCACGACAGAAAAATGTTGCCCATCAACCTCTAGTAGATCCAGCAAAGGTTTTCTTGCCGCCTCTCCATATCAAACTTGGTTTGATGAAAAACTTTGTAAAAGCCATGAATAAAGACGGACCTGGATTTCTACATTTAAAACAGAAGTTCCCTAGAATTAGTAAAGCGAAAATCAAAGAAGGCATTTTTGTGGGCCCACAGATCAGAGAAGTGATGAAAGACACTGCATTAATGAGTCCTTGAATGAGGTTGAAAGACAGCATGGCTAGCTTTTAAAGAATTGACTATGAATTTCCTCGGCAGCGTCAAATCAGAAAATTGTTTCCCTGGTGGAAGAAATGCTTAGTGTTTACCAAACAATGGGGTAACATGTCTTTGAAAGTGCATTTCCTGCACTCCCCCCTGGACTTCTTCCCATGAAACCCGGGCGCTGTCAGCGATGAGCATGGTGAAAGAATTCATCAGGATATATCAATCATGGAAAAGCGGTACCAAGGAAGGTACCAGTATGTTGACCGACTACCGTTGGACACTTATACGAGAAGCCCCTAATACTAGTTATAAGCGAAAATAGGCTGCAAAAGATTTTGGTAAGGTACTCTTCTTTTTTGTACGATTAAATCTACCCAAAAAAGTAAGAAAATCTGTCAATTTTCATTTGCATTTCCTTCGAAATTGGTAAGTGATGAAAAGATTCTGTTTTCAAATTCCTAATCAGCGTACAAACGTATATTGGAGTCACATAAATTAATTCGAAGGAGGAAAGATGTTCTATTTGTTATTCAGTGTTATTGATAAATAAAAGGAAAGGAGTGAGTGACAGGACAGAACCCTGAGGAACAATACTGTTGATAGCTTTTGGAGAAGAACAGTGGCCATCTACAACCGCAGCTATGGATCGGCCAGAAAAGAAATCACAGATGAAGGTACAGACAGAAAAATAGAAACGGAGAGAGGACAGTTTCGAAATTAAAAATTTGTGCCAGACTCAATCAAACGCTTTTGATATGTCCAGTGCAACAGCAAAGGTTTCATCGAAATTCCGAAAGTAGGATGACCAAGAGTCCGAGATATGCAAAAAGATTGCCAGTAGAGCGTTCCTTGCGGAACCTATACTGACGATCTTAAAGAAGATTGTGAGTAGAGAGGTGTTTAAGAATTAATTTAAAATTCAAAAAGTTTAGAATGACAAGAAATGAAAGAAATTGAACGATAGTTAGAGGGTTGGGAGCGGTCACTGTTCTTTGGGACAACCTGAATGAAAGCGAACTTCCAGCAGGAAGAAAAAGTACCAAATGAAAGACAAAGACAAAAGAGTTTGCCTTGGCAGAGTGTCAGCACAGAAGCGCAGTTCTTGAGAACAACAGGAGGAATACCCTCAGGACCGTACGCCTTCCTAAAGCTGAGCCCAAATAGGTCAGAGGAAACATCTTTGTAGGAGAGTCTAATTTCAGACATAATTAAGTCAAGGGAGGAGGAGATGGAGGAACACCACTGGAATCGTCCAGAGTTGAATTGAAGGCGAAAGGTTGAGCGAAGAGTTCAGGTTTATCAAGAGAAGAGATGGCAATTGAGCTGTCAGAATGGAAAGGAGGAGGAAAATAGGAAGTAAAGTTGTTGGAGAGGTTCTAAGCTAAATGCCAGAAAGAGCGAGAAGAATTAGAATTAGATAGGTTTTACATTTTTGTCTGATAAAGGAACTTTTGGTGAGCCGAAAAACAGATTTTGCACGATTCTGGGCAGAAATATAAGCTGACTGAGAGACAGGAGTTGCATGGCGACGGTACCTTCTGAAAGCCTACCTTCTGTTACGGATAGCGTTAAAACAAGCAAACCAAGGTTTTTTAAATTAGTAGTAGGAATGGCATATGGAATGCACGCCCCCATGCCTGAAAGAATCACCTCCGTGATGCGCTCAGCACACTCGGAGGGGCCCCGGCAACGGAAGCAGTAATCATTCCATGGTAAATCAGAGTACTGCCTAAGAGCCTCCCAATTAGCGGCGCCCAAAGGTCGAGAGGCGTTTCCTTTTGGGAAGACCCAAAGGCAGAATTGGAGCGATACGATAGGAAACAAATACAAATTTTGGTTGAAGGAGTCCAACAGAGAAAAATATTTGACAGATTAAGAAGAAAGATGAGAAGTGAGAAATAAATTCAGAATGTTAGGCTTATCCCCAAGGGATCGGGGATATGAGTAGGGTGCTATACAATCTGCTCTTGGTCATTTAGGATAGAAAAGTTGTAATCTAGTTCACCAGGGATGTTAGTGAAATGGGAGGGAAGCCAAAGGTGGTGGTGAACATTGAAATCATTTAAAATTGAGATTTCAGCAAAATGAGAGTGGAAGTAAGGTAGTCAAAGAATTTTTTATAGTCGGTAGAATTAGTTGAAAGGTAGAACCGCAGGTGTATTTAGTTTGAGATTGGCATGTACGCCAAAGCTAGAGGGTATAGAATTCGAAAGATTGAAGTCCGGGAATACGAGAGCAACTTAGGTCATTGCGTACATATACCTAACATCCACCTTTGTAGTGAAATTGAGTATAGAGAAAGTAAAAGGAGGTTCCCCATGGGGAGAGGGTTCGCAACCATGGGTCGAGAGGGTTGGCACCCGTGGAAGGGGTTATGGAAGCAAGGGTAGTTGAGTGTTTCGGTTGTTTAGCCCCAAGCTGCATGAAGGGGTCAAATGTTGCAAGGGGAAGGGGGTTGGCACCCATAGGGGAGGGGTTGGGGTTGGTACCCGTGGGGGAGAGGGTATGCAAGCAAGGGGGAGGGAGTTTAGCCCTCAAGCTGCATGAAGGGGAGAGGGGGTTGGTCCGGGAGAATGACCTTCCCCAAAAGGGGTACCATAACCTGACCTAGGAAGGTAACCTAAGAGAGAGGAGAAAGAAGAAGGTCTTTTCGCTGGCATATCTCGACGCATACTGAAGCTCTTGGCAGCCTTAGTTGGCTTAATCTGGCTTACAATGCTTAACCAGAAGGAGTGTGTGCGTATATATATATAAAAGCAAACAACCACAGGAAAAAAAGGAAAAAGAAACACGAAATCCGAGCGCTTTCGTGATATATTCACATCTCATGTTTCATCTGAACGTGAAGGTCAACAAGATGTGGATGAAGTGGAAAACATTCTTCAGTTGGTAGAGCGTAGTCGTACTTCTCGCTCACGAAGAATTTCTACACGTCTCGGTGTACCACACACAAGAGTATGGCGAACATTACGTGAGGAAGGCTTGCATCCATATCATGTACAGCGTGTACAACACCTTCAACCAGGAGACGCTGCCATGCGACTGGAATTTTGTCATTGGGTAAATGCTAATCACCGATTGCTTCGATTAATACTGTTCACAGATGAAGCTACTTTCACCCGTGACGGTATCAACAACACTCGTAACTCTCATCGGTGGTCAGACGAAAATCGAAATGCCACTGTGGAAACAAATTTTCAACATCGCTTCTCTGCCAATGTGTGGTGCGGTATCATCGATGATCAGCTGATTGGCCCTGTTACTTTAGAGAATCGTCTTACAGGACAAAGTTACCTAGAATTTCTGCAAAATGAATTGCCAGGACTATTGGAGGATGTTCCTTTGGCTACACGCGCTGGTATGTACTTTCAGCATGACGGAGCTCCTCCACATTCTACCCGTCTGGTGATGCAATACCTTAATCAAACTTTCCCTGGTCGATGGATCGGCCGCGGTGGTCCCATTCAATGGCCACCAAGGTCTCCAGACCTCTCTCCGTTAGATTATTGTTTGTGGGGGTGGATGAAAAGTCAAGTTTACAAAAGAAAGGTGGATACACGAGACGAATTGCTCGCGCGCATTTTGGATGCTGCTGCCCGCATAAAGGAACGTCAAGATCAACTCAGACGAACAGCACGCGCTCTTTTCACACGAGTTGCAAAGTGCATTGAGGTTGACAGTGGGATTTTCGAAAACGTATTATGAACTGTAACAAATTTGTCATTTCTGTATCTGATACCATTCAAAATGCCAATGTTTAAACATTAAATGTTAGAAACAGTAATTGGTTTCTCTTTCTTGATTACCATTAACAATGCTTTTGTATTTGTAGATTCAAACAGCTCTATCTCCGTAACCATTCAGAATTAGACACATGTTCATATGAACTTTTTTTCTCACAATGACCGATACTATCACCTCCTGAAGTATTGACCTTTCGTCCTGAAACACCCTGTATATACACAGCATATTATAAAGTATATATAAAATATACATAAAGTATATATAAAAATATTTCACAATATTTTAGACGTGGTGATGACGAACGACGAAAATATAGTCGAAGGTTTGGAAGTACGTGAGAGTTTGGGATGTAGTGATCACCAAATTATTAGGTTTAAGCTATTGATAGAAAACATTAAGGATAGTAACAATAGAAGTCCCTGATTTTCGTAGGGCTAATTTTGATAAACTTGCGGATAGGATGAGAGTAGTGGACTGGGTTAATTTATTTATGGCTAATGACGCAAATTTTCATTGGGAGGCGTTTAAAGAAATATTTTTGAATATCGAAAGGGAGGTTATTCCGCGTAGGCCTAAGCGCGCTAGTAATCATGGTAGGCCCAAGTGTGGACTAGGGAAATAGGTGAATTCATAAACGAGCGTAATAGAGCGTATAGACTTAATAAGCGCAGTGGCACGGTAGCTAACGTTAATAGATATATCGAGCGTAGACATCATGTTAAAAGATCTGTTAGGAATGCTAAGCGTAATTTTGAGATACTTGTAGCTGCGGATAGTAAACATAATCCGAAAAAGTTTTTTGACTACGTCAGTAATCGTAAGCCGATAAAAAATAACGTAGACCCTCTGGTAGACGTTAACGGCGCTTTGGTTTCCGACGCTCAGGCGATGGGGGTAGTTTTATTAAATTTTTTGCGACAGTTTTTATCGTAGATAACGTAAATAATGTCCCCGACGTGGACGATATCGTTCCATTTAGTAGCAAGACTATTTTGAATGAAATAACTGTTTACGAGGGTGAGATTGCTCATTATATCGATAAGCTGAAAGTTAACAAGTCACCAGGCCCTGACGCGCTTTATCCTAGACATTCAAAAGATTTGAAAGACTTTTCGTAGCCCCCTTAACAAAAATTTTTAATAAGTCACTGGAAGTGGGGATTATTCCTGAAGACTTCAAATTAGCTAACGTTACGCCCATTTTAAAAAAGACGACCGCACAATAGCTAGCAATTATAGGCCTATTAACTTAACGTTAATTGTCAGTGACCTTTTTTATCCAAAGTTCGAGATCGTATCGTCGATCACTTAGAAAGTCGCGATTTGCTTAATAGGAGTCAGCATGGGTTTCGACGCCATAAATCTTTTTCAACTAATTTGTTAAAGTTTTATAACGAAATAATGTGCGAATACAATAGGCATAGAGCGGCTGACCTTATGTATTTAGACTTTAAAAAGGCGTTCGATACAGTTCCGCATAGAAGATAAACCCTTTAACGCCGGAATTGTTTGTAGGGTTAAGTTATGAATGCGTGTATTTGAAAGGTTACCATTATTTAGCGTCGCGTCCTTTTAGGGTTAATTGCGAAGATTAAAGCGCACGGTATACGCGGTCAGGTAGCTAACAGGTTAGAGGAATGGCTTCGTGGCAGGAAACAGAGGGTCGTTGTTAATGGTAGGGCATGGGGTGGTTGGATGTAGGTAGCAGTGTCCCTCAGGGTTCAGTGTGAGGCCCATTGCTATTTATAATCTCCATTAACGGCATAGATGTAGGCTTGACCAGTAACGTGTCAAAATTCGTGGACGGTACTAAAATAGGCGGTAAAGTTCTTAAGGTGGACGATAGAAATAGGCTCTAAGACGATGTAAATAGGATTATGGAGTGGACGGATAAGTGACACATGCAATTTAACGTAGACAAATGTAAAGTTTTGCATATAGGTTCTCGTAACAACAATTACATGTACACGATGGATGATAGACAGTTAGCGAGCGTTGACGAGGAAGTATCATAGATTTAGGCGTACGCGTATTTAAGGATTTAAAAGTTGGGAACCAGAGTGTCTGGAGCCTTGCGCAAAAGCTAATAGGATGCTAGGCTTCATAACGCGTAATTTCGAATTTAAATCGAAGAATATTATATTGCCCCTTTACAAGTCCCTATTCAGGCCTCACTTAGAATATACCATTCAGTTTTGGTGCCCGTATTTGCGTGAGGATATTGATAGGTTAAAAGGGGTTCAGCGACGTGCCACGAAACTAATTCCGTCACTACGCAACAAGTCTTACGAAGATAGGATTAAAGAGTTAGACATGTATTCACTCGAAACTAGGAGATTAAGGGGGGAGCTTATTGAAGTTTTCAAAATCGTTAATAAAATCGATAACGTAAATTTTGACAAATTGTTCATTTTCGATAATAACAATACTCGTAATAACGGATTTAAATTACGTGGTAGACGTTTCATTATTAACATCGCTAAAACCTTTTTACGTTTAAAGTAATTGATAAATGGAATAATCTTCCCGGGTCCGTCGTGAACTCTTCCAGCGTTAATATGTTTAAAAACCGTTTAGATAGGCATTTTAAAAATATTAACGTCGTTAAAAATAAAACAATTAGCAACAAGAGCTCTTGGGGTAATGGTTGAGGTTTGAGTCTGTTGACGATTAATGCTAGCTTGTGACATGCCAGCGTGTGATATGCCAGCAACAAAATTATAAAGAAAAAAATTAGATTAACACGAACTTAGATGTAGCTCGTAGCGTACACTAACCCATTTTTTGTTATACTCTTCATACATTTTTTTTTGTTCTTTTCTTATCCTCTCTTTACTTGCATGTCTGTAGTTTGCATGGTATGACAGTGTTTGAGTTAAGACTGGGTTTGCATGGTTTGTAAGCGTTCTTATTTTACTTCTTTTCATCTTTCACCACTCTCCTATTCTCTTCGACTATTTTTCCGACTTGTCGGCAGTGGCCAGCGGATGATGATGGTGAGTTCTTCTCTCTTTTTCTGAATGAATGTTAACCCACGAATGATAGGTTTTCCTACTTAATTAACCCCTTATTCTATTCTTTTAACCCACTACTCTCTTCTTGCGCTCTGGCTAAGCATAAAGTGAACCTTAGGGTCTTTGTTAGCCTTAGCTTCTGTATATATATATATATATATTATATATATATATATATACATATATTCGAGGAGTGATAAAAAATTATCGATAATTTTATTGCTACGGACAAATGAATGCAAATAAGAAAAAACCGTTTACATATGTGAGTCTTCCTGCCTTCTGGCGTCTGCAGTCTGAAGCAAAATCTGCTAACATGAGTCAGTAGTTGGTTGGAGCGCTTATAAGGAGGGTGTGTTTCTGCAGTACGTGTAAATCTCTGAAATGGAGCAACGCACGTTCGGAGACGAACGAAATGATTAAAATTATAGTTTTTGGAAATGATGCTATCAGTGTAGCTAACGTTTACAAATGGCACAAAAAGTTTAAAAATGGAGAAACATTTGCTCGTACCAGAAATCGAATCTGTTGGACATTTTCATCCGGACGAGAAGTAGAAGGGCGGCCACTGCGTTCCTTGTGTTCAAGCGATATTTCTCCATTTTTGAACTTTTTGTGCCATTTGTAAACGTTAGCTACACTGAGGGCATCATTTCCAAACGCTGTTTTAATCATTTCGTTCGTCTCTGAACGCGCGTTGCTCCAGTTCAGAGATTTATACGTACTGCAAAAACACACCCTCCTTTTAAGAAGCTCCAACCAACTACTGACTCATGGTAGCAGACTTTGCTTCAGACTGCAGACGCCAAAGTGCAGGAAGACACATATCTAAACGGTTATTTCTTATTTGCATTCATTTGTCCGTAGCAATAAAATTATCGATACTTTTTGATCACTCCTCGTATATATATATATATATATATATATATATATATATATATATATATATATATAGTTCCAATTAATGCCATATAAATTCAAATATTAAACGCACAGTATATAACAACACTTGAAATCGCAATAAAGCCAAATAAGATTAGGAAATATTCACTTTGTGACCCTCTCAACAAATTCCTTCTTTTCGGATTAGCTCCATACACCTATTGTTTTGAATTCCGCGCGACTTATTGAGGCCAAAATTTGCCTTATCTACCCCCCAATGAAAGATAAAATAACCTTTTCCCGTCTGCTAAAACCTTTTCTCCGTGATATTATCTCAGTGGTGTACCTAAACACAATCCTCAAAATTTTTTTCTGATGAATTGAGACACTTGTATATTTTGGATTCAGTGGGAATTAATGAAGCCAAAAATTTCCTGCCTAAGCCCGCATATGAAAGATAAAATAACTCTCTCTCTCTCTTATTATTGTTTATTATATCTGATTTTCTATTTCACAATCCATTCAGAGTTACATTTCGTAGGGTAAGCCAATAAGCATTTTCAGGATCATATTAAATCTTACTGTTGAAGATACAAGATGCACAAGAAATAATGTTGCAAAAATAATTAATTGAGCAAAATATATTCATATTTTCCTTTACCATAACATTATATATATATATATATATATATATATATATATATAATATATATATATATATATATATATATTTTTTTTTTTCCTTTACCATAACATTATATGCATATTTTTCCTTTACCATAACATTTTCCTTTAGCTTAACATTATTTTCTGTGTTATACCCATTTGCGAATTATATACGTCTGTGCTAAAAAATCCGTTCTTTTTGGCACAGTGAAAACTGTATAACGGACTTCGCAGGGCGAGTAACTTATTAATTTTTCACCATGCATTCTACCTTTTCCGCAATTATTATTATCACCAATATTTGACATATGGAGTATGGGGCGCAATAAACTTTTTCATATATGGGTCATTCTTACGATATATATATATATATATATATATATGGTGTTTTACCAAGGTGGAAACATCTGCCTGTAGCTCCACTTCGACAATGTTGCATAATTTTTAAAATAATTTAAAACCGCCTTTCAGGATCATATTAAATCTTACAGTTGAAGATGTCCCGAAATAATAATGCAAAAATATTTAATTGACCCAAATATATACATATTTTTACTTCACCCTTACCTGAAATGTATAACATTATTTTCTATGTTTTATACCCAATTGCGATATATACTGTATACATCTATGACGTACAGGCATCCCGAGGGAGGGAGAGATCTGCTAAAAAATCTTTAAGCATCAGTTCATGGAGCTGTCTGAGTGATGAGTCAGTTTAGTTAAGATTCTTCGCATCAGAGTGTAAGGTCGTTGCTTAATAAAGATTCGCTCGATTCTATGATTGGTGAGTGTACAGTATACAGTAATCAGTCTGCATTACTGACATCATGGCCTCCTCTCACCCTTGTAAATCCTTGCAAATCCTAGCTTCACATAGATTTCTTATATTTGTTTGAATAGAACGAACATAACTTCACTATAAATTTTAAAAATATAATGAATTCCCTCCTAATCACTGAAGATTTTACATTAATTGGTAACCCCATCACCCCAACTGAATTCCAATTATAAATTTATTGGCTAATTTAACTAAATCTATGAAAAAGCAAGGGATTCATTATATAAATGTAATTATGGGATGCATAAATCGGACACTTGGCTATTCTTACCTGGTTCTATGTGTGTAGGCCCACACTGATATCGTAATCACCATCGGCGTAAACCATCATTAAAATAGCCTATATGTAGGCTCTATATGTAAAATTCTATATATAGCTAATATAGCAACTGGTAAACAACATAACACTACATTGTAAATTCAAATCTTTTCATTTATTCCTAATTAAACTTATATTTAAGCTCCTACTCTTTAAACTTTCCTGCATTAGTCACTTCATTGCTAGTCATTTCATCAAGCATTTCATGAGACAAATCAGAAATATGGAGAATTTTATTTTCAGGACCTATAAATATGCATGGGGGATCTTAACTGCTCAGCAAATTACTGCATGCAACACATTTTTCATTATATCGTTTTCAATGTTTCTCACACAAATAGGAGTGACATGGAGAATATATATATATATATATATATATAAGATCAGGTTAAGAATAGCGAACCCATTTACCTCATGTTAAGAATGGCGAACCCAAAATTAAACATGTTAAGAATAGCGAACCCAAAATACAACAAGTTAAGAATGGCAAACCTAATGTTTCAACAGGGAAAAATACTTCGAAAAAAAATATGCTCCACTATTTCCATATAGCCAACTGATGGGGTTGTACTTGTATCAACTAAACCGAACACCCATACTTGATATGCGGGATATTTTTGCTACCCGCACACGAAGGGTAGCAAAAATAACTGAATGCCCGGTTAGGTTAATTGAATGCCCTGTTAGGTCAACTGAATACCCGGTTAGGTTCATTGAGTGCCCGGTTAGGTCAACTGTACGCCCTTGACGATTGGTCAAGGGCGTACAGTTGACCTAACCGGGCATTCAAATTTTATCCTATGTAAATAATGGTTTTTACAAAATTCTCCATGTTAAGAATAGCAAACCCAAAAGTTTCCATTTCAGGAATAGGGAACCCAAAATTATCCATGTCAAGAATAGCGAACCCATAGGGTGTTGGGTTCGCTATTCTTAACGTGTTCCTCTCTCTCTCTCTCTCTCTCTCTATATATATATATATTATATATATATGTTAACCCCTCCGTCTATGGCCCTGGGGTGGTTCGGATCGACGGGGGTTCTGGTTAGGAGGCAAGCAACGGATGTGTGACTTGAAGTGGTTTTCTTCTATGTTACTCTCCGAGTTCTTCTATAGTGGCTCGGAGGACTCTGGTAGATTTGCAATCTAAATGCTGAAGGTTCCGGATTCTTCTTATAGCGTATCCGGAAAGTTTTCTAAGTTTTTCTGAAGAGAGCAAGGCTCGAAGGGGACAATAAAAAGTTTCTCCAATGTAATTTACTGCTAAAAATACAGGTAGTGCTCAGCCTCTGAATTAGCTTCTGAATGACAATGGAATAATTTTAATGGGTTTATATACCCAAAAACTGCTAACATTATTATTATTAAATGCTAAGAAGGCTGTATTATTTTTGCACAATATTTAAAATAAGTAAATTTTTTAGCTGTGGTAAGGCTTGAACGAGTAAACAAAATATTTGAAGACGAAACCATATTTTTATCTTAAACCGCGACTTTTCAGATCTGATGTTATCATGATCTGCCAAGTTAACTAAAAGTGGAAATCGGACTATGCATCTTTACACTAAAATATGCATATGAGTGAAATTTTAAGGTTTAAGATGTACAATTTTAATGCTTAGGCAAGACATGATCTCATTGTTTATAACGAAAGAGAGTGTATACAAAATGTGAACATTGCAAAGCTTAACAGGATTCCTTATTAAGCGAAATCTAAAAAAATGATTATGAGATTTTAAAAAACAACAGGTCACCAATTATTTAGCAAAGTAGAAAGCAATCAAAATTTTATCCAAACTCGCGTTGGGCGATTTTGGTCCTTATGTAAAAATGAATACACACACGTACATACATATGAGTATAGGCATTATATAAAGTTAAATATATAAGATATACAGAATTATATAAATACATGAACCATATAACACATGAATTTTTAAAATGGATACTTTTTCTTACAATGGATACAGAGACTATATAAATGAATACAAGAATTACATGAAGGATAAGATAATATAGGAATATGGGAATTATTTATGGTTCATTTTTACAGGGCTCTTCCCTCTAGAATGATATTAATATAATAACGTAACAGCCTAACTAATGCTAACTAGATGATAACTATTGGTTTTATAATACAGATTTATATATACAACATAAGTCGGGTGGTTAAGTCTAGTTCACGTGGTCTGGGTACGCACTCTTGGTCGTGCATAAATAGTTTCATGTTCCGTGTCACTTGGTTTTCTTTGTTCCCAGAATGATCTTTTCACCACATATACCGAGGATAATAGCACATACAATAATGATACTAACGGCAGATGTTGAGAAAATGGTTACCGGTTGTAGTATTTGTAAGAGATTATTTTGGTTATCATCAGAAATTTTAAACCGGCTCAATTGATCATTCCATTCAGGGGCATGTAGTTCGGGTAGGATGGTTACAGGTTTTATGGAGAGATTTAAGATCTCTATGACGGGTTTAAATTTAATTTGCGACGGAAATGGGTATGAGTTATTAAGGGTAACCTTATACGGGTTGTATATTTGGAGGGCTTTTGAACGCAAGGAGCAACCAATTGGTAGCCGAATAACCATAGGGATTGTAATGAGGGAATAATTCGATGGACACTCGAGGGTAGCGGCAGTCCTGTTCGCGAAGGAAACCCAGATGTCTGGTCCAATTCGTAGTTGGATGGTTTTAGGGGAATGAAATTTTTTAAATGAACATACGGGGGCATGCCGGTCACGAATTAAATCGATAAAGCAAGACCTAGTAGTGGGAAGAATAACTGGTTTGAGTGGAGGGCAGATGAGTTGTTTATTTGGTTGCGGGAATCGGCAATGCCGGACGTCGCTATCTGACATCATAGAATAAGCTGATAGATCTTTGGTGAGGAAAAGGTAAGGTGGTACGGTGGGTAAATACAATCGATAGACATTAGAGTTATTTTGGTAGGGTGTTGGGAAAGGGTGAAATTTATACGTCATAAGTGAGGAAATCGAAAAATGGTATAATTATGAGGTATGTGTAGGGGCGTGGTCCATGTACAGTCCAGGTGTATTCTAGAAATTGAGGGTAATTAGTGTGGTTGAGTGGGAATATGGGTGATAATTTTAATTGTGACTGGGCGGTGTGAATCAAGGACTGGAGTATTTCCCATGGTATTAGGGTGGAAAGAGTGATTTTTCCATGGGCTAGCTGGGTTGCACGCAAAACCTTGGAATGAATCGTAGTTATTCGTTGTAAGTATTTATCGATTAGGGTTACTTGTAGGTTCATTATCTCTATTAATTCTATATATCTTGTGTTCTTTGTATTGAGCTAACATGGATTCAAGGTATGTGAATCTGTCCGAAAGGGAGTGGAGGAAGCGATTGTTTTCGTGTAATGACCTAATAGTTTGTTCTAACATGTGTCCATTATATTGTCGATTTCGCGCGAAGAGATTCAATTTAAGTTCAATTCTTTTAATATCTTCTTCGGTTGCTAATCCGAATAAACCTTTGAACAGTTTCCCTCCTATATCTATCAGTCCCCTTTTACTTCTTTGGTTAAAGTTTTCTGAATTTTTAGTTTCAGTTTGTATCCATGGTAAGGCTAATATTTCTGATAGGGCGCGTGCTGTAGTTTGAATATTTTCGAGGGTATTTTCTAACAGAACGCGACTAATCTGATCTTTTCCTTGGAAAGAATTCTGGACTTTACTTTCAAACGTTTTTAATTGGGTTTGTATCTGAAGGAGATTGATTTTAATTCTAGCAGGGGGTTGCAAATTTATATAAAGGTCTGCATGCCCTTTCAAAAATTTACCTTCTGCAAGTTTTTCTATAACAACTCCGGTAGAAATTTTAATGCTAGGTCTACAAGAGTAAATAATTTGGAAAATTATAAGGGGGACAATTTTATTCATTTCTACGCCTTAAGTTATACGGAGCTGGGGGTAGTTGTGTGGATACTTGTGTGGATACTTGTGTTGGTGGGCGAAGGGGTCGGCCTCGTTTTGGTGGCAATGGGGGTCGACCGTTGAGCTCGGATTCTGAGCGGGTTCGTTTCTTATGTGAAGGTTCTAGTTCACGTGGGTGATGCATTTGCGGGCGGTATGTAGGGTCCGTGCGTCGATCATCAATCGGCGAGGGTGGTGACAGAGGAGATGGTGGAGATGGTGGAGTTCCACTGAGTGATCCTCTCGAAGGGGTTTCTCCAGGGTCTGGGTCCGATGGGACGCTTGGCTCTGGGGCCTCCTCTTGTTCAGAGATTGCCTCGAGTAATGGTGGTATTACGAGGTACCAATCTTCGTCATGGGTAGCGGTTCCCGCGGTGACTACTTCAGTTTTTTTATCCCTGCCCGATTTGTTAATATCTTGACCTTTTGAAGGATAGGCGGCTCGAACGCCTGGCAGCTGTTTTTTGGGAAGGTGTTGTTCGGAAGCTATCTTCAAATTGTCAGCGTGAATGATCTTTAGTTTGGAATGATCCCGGAGGTCGAGGATTTCATAACGATTTTTTCCGAGGTCTTTCATAATCCTATATGGGCCATCCCATTTTGGGTATAATTTGCGATGAGCCCCTGGCGGTTTCACGCTCTTCAGATAACATCGCATACCGACGATTATAGTCCGTTGACGGGGATGACGCCTATGTTGCTCTTGCTCCATCTGTTGGTTTCGTTGGTCGAGGGCATAGCGGATTATGTCAAAAATCTTGAAAGATCGTTCAGCTAGTTGCTGATTTGCTTCTGCCATTTCGGAAGATGTTAGGACTGCCGGGTCGGTTTGGTCGGGCAAATCAAAAGGTAGACGCTTGTCGTAGTGATAGAGAACGAAATGAGGGGTGTCCCCGATGGACACATTATAGCCATTGTTGATGGCTGTTTGTACCATGGGAAGGGAATCATCCCATGTACGGGAGGATGCATCGACAACGTGGCGCAGGGCTTCCAAGATCTTTCGATTGTGCCTTTCCACTAAGCCGTTTGCCTGCGGATGGTATGCCACAATGTGTGTATTTTTAATTCTACACATGTTACAGAGTGACTCGAACAGTTTGGAAGTGAAACTAAGGGCGTTATCCGAGATTAGGATGGAAGGAGTGGTATGGTTTTGGATGACGCGTTCCACTAGGGCTCTTGCCACAGTTTCCGAGGTCTGGTCTGGAATGGCGGCTACTTCGCTGTAACGCGAGAAGTGGTCCGTAAACACAATGATGTACTGATTTCCCTTTGATGTTTTGGGAAATGGTCCCAGTATATCCATTCCAGTTCTTTGCCAGGGCCTCTGGCATACTGGATATTTATGCATTGGAGCGGTGGATGGTACGTTGCCCTTATGCTTTAAACACGACGGACATTCGGCGATGTATTCATGTACCGTTCTGTTCATCTCGGGAAAATGGTATCGCTCCAAAAGACTTTTGATGGTGCGATCCGGCCCCATGTGTCCATAAAAAGGTGAGTCGTGACAAAGTCCAATGGCTATATCAACGAGATCCTTTGGTATCTCCACGAGGTCGTTTCCATCTTCGTTCCTGAAATGTACGAGCCCATCTTTGAGGTTGTACTGTTCTTTTACCTTCGATGGTTCCTTTTGTTCCAGGCGCGCCCGAAGGTTTGGGTGTGTTGGTCCTGTTGTTGGGAGTATTGCAGACACTCGTAGTCGAACACAGGAGAAGTCCTATTTTATTCACTCGGGCGTCGGGCTTAGTCTCGACAATCCGTCTGGAATAACTTGCAGTTTTCCCGGTTTGTATACGATTTTCGCTGCAAAATCCTGAATCAACAGAGCCCATCTACTCAATCGTCCTTCAAGTAGCTTGTCCTTGAAGAGGTACGTGAGTGGCTTATGATCAGTCTTGATGGTTACATCGTAGCCATAGACGATATTTCGGAATTTTTTCAAAGCCCAATATACCGCTAGGGCCTCTCGGTCCGTAGTGGAATAATTCCGTTGAGGTGCAGAGAGAAGTTGACTGGCATAAGCAATGGGTAATTCCACACCGTCTACGTCCTGTAACAGGACGGCTCCTAGTCCATAGGAGGAAGCATCTGTGGCTATGATGAAGGGTCTTGTGTAATCAGGATATTGTAAAATGGGATGACAGGTTAGTTTATTAATTAAAGTTTCAAAGGCATGTTGGTGATCGGATTCCCAGTTAAATTTCGAATTTTTCTGGAACAAATTAGTAATGGGTTTAGCAATATTCGAAAATTGGGGGATAAAGTTCCGATAGAATCCGACAAAACCAATAAATGCACGGGCGTCGTCGATGGTCTTGGGTACAGGGTACCTTTCCAGGGCTTCGAGTTTGGCTGGATCAGGTTTAATTCCTGTGGACGAGAGTAGGAATCCTAGGTATACCAGGGATTCTTGTAAAAAATTGCACTTTGCAAGCTTCAGTTTAAGGTGTGCTTTTCTCAAGTGTGATAGCACATTATGAAGGCGTTGAAAGTGTGTTTTTATGTCCGAACTATAGACGATAATATCGTCAAGATACACGAGAGCTTCGACACCTAATAGGTCGGAAAGGACTATATTCATCAACCTAGAGAAATTAGCAGGCCCATTTCGGACTCCGAAAGGTAAAACCTGGAATTCGTAATGGCCTCGGTTAGTGGAGAAAGCAGTCAATGCCCGAGATTCGGGACTGACCTCCATTTGCCAATAACCTGATGCTAAATCGAGGGATGAAAAAAAGTTCGCTTTCCCTACGTTCAGAATTGTTTCCTGCATGTTTGGAATCGGGAAACGGTCTGGGATGGTAATGTTATTCAGGCGTCTAAAATCTATACAAGGGCGAGATGTTCCGTCCTTTTTGGAGACGAGAATCATAGGAGCGGACCAGGGACTAGCTGAAGGCTGAATGACATCCTGCTCCAACATGTCCTTGATGTGTTCCTCAATAGTGACTAACTGAGAATGTGGAACCCGATAGGGAGGAATGAAAATGGGTTTGGAATTGGGTTCCAACTTGATTTCAAAAGGGACCAAATTAGTTCGGCCCAGAGGATCTCCGGTTAGGGCAATCACATCTTTATTTCTTATCAGGAAATCGAGAAGTGATTCCATTAGTTTGGGATCCTGTAAAGCTGGTGACTCCTGAAGGGAGTGCTTCAGACATTTCTTATATTCTTCTTTTAATATTGAAGGCTTTAATTCTAAGGAACTGGAAACACGATTTATCATACTGATGGGGAAATCTGAATCTACTTCTACTGTGGAAACAGTTCCTATTTTCTGATTTGAAGTTAATTCTATAGGACTTTCTCCTTTGTTTAAACAAACAACAGGGATAGCTGAATTCTGACTCTGACTAAGGACTTGGGCAATAAGAACATCTCTTTTGAAATTACTTTTCTCTGTAATCAGAGTACGCTCTGACTCTAATAATTTTCCTTGACTGTTAACTACTTTTGCTAGGAAACAAATCTTCTCATAAGGTGCTACTGTTATATGCTCGGTAGGGCATATGAAAAATTGTGAATCTGATTCTGGTTCGGCGACTAAAATTTGCCTTATTGGCTGAACTGAAGCTGGCTGACTGGAAACTGACTGACTGGAAACTGGCTGACTGGAAACTGACTGACTGGAAACTGACTGACTGGAAACTGACTGACTGGAAACTGACTGACTGGAAACTGACTGTCTGGAAACTGCCTGGGTTGATCCAACTGGATTCAACAACTGGAACTGATTACCCTGGGGTCTGATTTCTGGAGCGGTTGTCCCTCTGGATGCAACCGGCCGACTTGATCTGCTATCAAGTAGAGGGGGTTTCCTATTTCTTTCGGAAATCTGAACTGAGCTAAGTCTATTAGCATTAAGTTGTCTGTCATCCTCGCGGAGATGGTGTGTCCTATTTCGACACTTTACTAACTTTCCGGCTGGGTAAATCTCCCATTGATTCCGGTTAAAAAAATCCATCCCTAGTAGGATGTCTGTCTGAAAGGTGGCGACTGTGTCCACTATACAACATTTCGCGGGGTATACCGCGTTTCCAATTTCTAAATATAACTCAATTTCTCCGTATGTGGGTATGGGTGTGCCCGTAACTCCTCTAAGTTGGCAGGATGGTGCCTTCAGTTCATATTTATAATTTGTACTCTCTAGTAATTCATCTACGCATTGTTTCTTAATTAACGTCGCGTGTGCTCCTGTATCTAGGAGAGCAGTTAAATCTTGGTTATCCGTACTACAATTTATTATTAAATCTAAGAGGTCCGCACCTATCATCCTGATGGGGAGTTTGTGTGCGTATCTGGGCTTACTACTGTAATTTAGGAGGGAGGAGGTTGAACTGCTGCCTCCAATGTAGGGTCTAAAAAAGGGCTCACATGGTCTTCTATGGGAGGACCTGGATCATATTCTACGGGAATATCATACGCTGGAGGGTGTTCTTGAAAACTGTTCTCTGGGAAAAATGATTCCTCCCCGGGTACTTCTACGTACCGAACTAGTTGATCTTGCTGGTTGTATTGGGGTTTATACATGGGGTAAGAGTGTGGGTGACCCTGTGGTCGTGATCTATTGCGTTGGTAGTTCGACTGAGGCTGGGAATGGACTGGTTTCTGGGGATTGGTTGACTTTTGGGATACGTTTTGGGGACGTGGTTGGTTTGGTTTCTGAAAGTGGGGTCTATACCCTGCAGGGGCTTTATCAGCACACTTTTGGCGATCGCCACGGCGATGACCATGTTCGTGACAGTGGGAGCAATACGAGGGGTAATTACATTGACTTATCATATGCCCGAAACTATCACAGTTAAAACACTGTGGAGGAGGGCGTGTATTCTGGGTTTGGGGGGCTTGTTTCTGGGGTGTTCCCTGTATTTGCCTTGGTTTATATTGTTGTTGTTGTTGCTGTTGGTATTGGTGTTGTGGCTGCTGCTGAATATAATGTACGGGGGTTTCTCTACCCTTTCGGTAGTTTTGGTTTGCTAAATCGGGGTGATGTTCCCGTGTTTTGTTTATGGCTACACTGACAGGTTTGTCAACATTTAAAAACTCCTGAAACTTTTTTTTAGGTGCTCCGGGTAGGTTTTGGTAAATGGTTGTGGCTACTATTAGATTTCTTTGTTTCGAAGTAAAAGTTATGCCACATGCATTTTCTGCGGCCCGGAGGGCTTCTCCTACAAGTTTGTGTGTACGTGTAATAAAATTGTTTAAATCCTCGTGTTCCTCTTTCTTCCATTTAGCTTGGAAGACTGCTTCTAATGTGGCTAAGGGTTGCGCAAGGGTTATTTCTTTAAAAAATTCTAATAGGTTTTGTTTAAAATCGTCCCATGTTATAGCTTCGCTAATTGATGGGACGTAAGTGACTGTGTCATGGGCATTTCCCTCTTTAGGGTCAATAAATCTTTTTGCTTCTCTGATTTTTATATCATCATCGGTAATATTCTCGCGTAAGAAATGTTGCTCTAAAGACTCAACCCAAGGTCTTACACGCGGTTCAACAAAACGATTATCTATGGTCCCCTTAAAAATTAAAACAGTATGAGGAAGATTTACTAATCTGCCTAAGTTAATGTATGCTGGGGCGGGGGTTTGAGACTGAGACATACTGACTTGTGTGTTTGGGAATATGTTTGAAGGGCGCGGGGTAGGTGGAAAAATGGGTGTAGGTAATTCTTCGATGTCAGAAAGCGCACCGTCTGAATCGCTCATATGTGAAGGTACTTATTAATGTTCTAATTAGGTCTGCTTGACCGATCTTAATTCATGGAATGATCACTTAAGGGGTTTTCCTAACTACACTATCTAAAAAAAAATAATGCACAACAATTTGCCTAACTCGGGGAAAATTTGAAAAGATTGCAAACAAAAATAAAAATGTAAACAAAATTTCACTCAAATGTACGTGATGGTATGGTAATACTATGTTTGGTACATTAAATAAAATTATACTATACTAACTAGAATAGTAAAAATAACTGAAAATAACTGTGACAATACTGTTTTCAATAAAAAGAGTGTATCACTGGTGTCTGAAGTGTTCACTGTGATTTTTGTTAATTCTGGCTCAATACTAAATATTAATTGTTAATAATAATGACTTTTCAAATGTTTAGAAATTATTAAAAAAAGTTTTGTACTTAACAAGATTCCTACGGCGAAATCCTTTGAGGTGTGTCCTGAAGACGTGTCTGGCTGGCCACTTGTTCCTAGATGAAAAGTAGGCGTGAAGAACTTGGAGTCGTAACGCACCGGTTCAAGGGTGGATGTGACGAACGAGAAGTCGTGACACGCCGGTCAACTGGGTGTTGGTTCTGGTTCCAGAGTCTGGAAGACTGGAAGAATCCTGGAGTCGTGAAGATCCTGGTTAAAGGGTCGCCAGTTGTTAACCCCTCCGTCTATGGCCCTGGGGTGGTTCGGATCGACGGGGGTTCTGGTTAGGAGGCAAGCAACGGATGTGTGACTTGAAGTTGTTTTCTTCTATGTTACTCTCCGAGTTCTTCTATAGTGGCTCGGAGGACTCTGGTAGATTTGCAATCTAAATGCTGAAGGTTCCGGATTCTTCTTATAGCGTATCCGGAAAGTTTTCTAAGTTTTTCTGAAGAAAGCAAGGCTCGAAGGGGACAATAAAAAGTTTCTCCAATTGTAACTTTACTGCTAAAAGATACAGGTAGTGCTCAGCCTCTGAATTAGCTTCTGAATGACAATGGAATAATTTTAATGGGTTTATATACCCAAAAACTGCTAACATTATTATTATTAAATGCTAAGAAGGCTGTATTATTTTTGCACAATATTTAAAAATAAGTAAATTTTTTAGCTGTGGTAAGGCTTGAACGAGTAATCAAAATATTTGAAGACGAAACCATATTTTTATCTTAAACCGCGACTTTTCAGATCTGATGTTATCATGATCTGCCAAGTTAACTAAAAGTGGAAATCGGACTATGCATCTTTACACTAAAATATGCATATGAGTGAAATTTTAAGGTTTAAGATGTACAATTTTAATGCTTAGGCAAGACATGATCTCATTGTTTATAACGAAAGAGAGTGTATACAAAATGTGAACATTGCAAAGCTTAAACAGGATTCCTTATTAAGCGAAATCTAAAAAAATGATTACGAGATTTTAAAAAACAACAGGTCACCAATTATTTAGCAAAGTAGAAAGCACATCAAAAATTTTATCCAAACTCGCGTTGGGCGATTTTGGTCCTTATGTAAAAATGAATACACACACGTGCATACATATGAGTATAGGCATTATATAAAGTTAAATATATAAGAATATACAGAATTATATAAATACATGAACCATATAACACATGAATTTTTAAAATGGATACTTTTTCTTACAATGGATACAGAGACTATATAAATGAATACAAGAATTACATGAAGGATAAGATAATATAGGAATATGGGAATTATTTATGGTTCATTTTTACACATATATACACACACATGATTTAGTAGATGTCAGCCTGACTGCCAAAACAATAAAAAAAGGCAATTTTTCGCAGCCATATCTGGCAGTTATCTCATCCAGTTAGCACAAAAGTTGCCAGTAGCCATCGATCCATCTATCTATCTATCCATCCCTCCATCTATCTATATATATATATATATATATATATATATACAACATATGGACACTCACTCAGGCGCCTATTATTGGACAGTGAGTTGCCAACGAAGGCTTTATGCCAATATTGTTATTCTAAACGTATTTTACTAATCAGAATATGTTAATGAATTTCCTTATCTATCTATCTATCTAAGAAGAATTATCTGAATCAAGTCCATATATATATATATATATATATATATATATATATATATTAGGGTGGTCCAAAATTTGGGCTAAAATTTCAAAATAGTTGGAAATGCTCCCACATGGCTGCTCTTATTCCTTTAGATGTGGTGATTTTGTGCAAAATATCTGTCGATTCAGTACATAATAAGAGGTCGCTATGATTTTCACATTTCAATTAATTAATTAGCTAATCATTTTCTATCCGCTTCATATTTAGAGGACGCGGCAGTCACGCCACATTGACTCCGCCCACCTTTCAAAGGATGATGCAATTGTTCGATTTCTTGTATAATGCTGTTTGTGAATCAGACAAATCATTTACTCATGCATCATTTCAAGTTTAAACTTGTTGGAGGACGGTTTTAAGTTCGTTCAAAATTCAAGAGCTTCGGAATAGTATCTCATGTAAGTATTAATTCAGATATATATATATACAGGGCGTCCCAAAAAAATGTATACACACTTTAAATACTTATAAAGGCAGTGTTTATTAAAATACATTTCATTTTCAAAATGTAATAGAATCTACAGACATTATTTAATTGTTTTGTCAACGCCTGTTTTCAAACTGACGTCCGTTCTGGTCCAGGCACTGCTGATAACGCGAAGCAATGGAATCGCAAACATCACGAAACATTTCGTTTGGTATTTGTGTGCATTCTCGTTCAATGGCTGCTCTCAATTCAGCGACTGTTGCAGGTTTTATAGCGTAGACTTTGTCTTTTAAGTATCCCCATAAAAAAAAGTCTAGTGGTGTGAGGTCTGGTGAACGCGGAGGGTATTCTACGAAACCCCTTCGTCCAATCCACATCCACATCGTGCCAAGTACCACTCGCAATACTCCACTCTTCGGTCCGGATCATCTTCATCAATAGCATGGACTAATCTTGGAATGTAACTTTTCCATTGACAGCGCTTCAAAATGCGTTGGACAGACGATTCTGAAATTCCTACCTCACGACTCGCTTGCCGCACAGATTTTCTTGGACTTTGGTGATACGTTTCCAGTACTCTTTCTTGCTTTGTGGGGCTTGTCGATGTCCGTGGTCTTCCGGAACACTTCTTGTGGACATTCTGAACAGTTCCATCGGCTTCAAACCTATCTCTAATTCGAGTGATGGTAAGTCGCGTTGGTGGATCTGTTTGAAACTCCCTTCTAAACTGTCTTTGCACTTCAACTGCGTTTTCACACTTCCAGTAGCATTTTAGAATGAATTTCCTTTGTTCAAAGCTTAGTCTGACTGCCATTATTAATTCTAATGGGTTTAACTTGGAAAGAAAGAAACATCACTTGAGCTATCAGCTGTTAAAGTGTGTATACATTTTTTTGGGACGCCCTATATATATATATATATATATATATAATATATATATATATATATATATATATATATATATATAATATATATATATACAGGGTGTCCCATAAGTCCGGCATCATAGGAGAAATTCATATTTTTCTAATTCTACAAACCATAATTCATATTTTTCTCTTTCTACAGGCCATAATGTCTGTGAGCAAGGAAGAAGGAATCCAGATAATTCTACTCAAAGGAAATCGGAGTCAAAGAGAGGCCGCTGCTGAATTTAACAGACTGCATCCAGACCGCGAGCCAATAAGACAGAGTTGTGTTAGCAGACTTGTTGCAAAGTTTAAGGAAACAGGATCCATAGAAGATAAACCACGCAGTGGACCTTCAAGGAGGTCCACTGACGATGATACAGCGACTGCTATCCTGGCTCATTTTAACAGAAGTCCCAATAAGTCTCTTCGGCGATTGTCCGCCGAGACAGGAGTGTCGAAAAGTAGCATCCATCGCATTCTTCAGGCTCACAAATGGCATCCATATAAACTTCAGATCCTACAGAAATTAAGCGAAGATGATCCCGACCGGCGGTTGGAATTTTGTGAATGGGCTACGGGACAATATGCTCGGGATGCCAATTTCCCGTCCGCCATTGTGTTCAGTGACGAGGCTGTTTTTTATGGAAATGGTGAGGCAAATCGACAGAACACCTGCTACTGGTCTCAAAACAACCCTCACTGGTATACCTCTTCAAAGGAACAAGGTGCATCTCGGGTGATGGTATGGTGTGGCATTTGGAAGGATCGCATCATAGGCCCCCTCTTTCTCGATGAACATGTCACTGGAGGCACCTACCTACGTATGCTCAAGGAAGAAGCATTTCCCAGTGTCTTGAACAAAGAAGGAAATTTCCCAACATGGTTCCAGCAAGACGGCGCTCCTGCACATTACAGCACCCAAGTAAGGGAATACCTGTACCAACAATTCCCTGGTCATTGGATAGGACGTCGAGGGCCTGTGGAATGGCCAGCTAGAAGCTCGGATCTCACGCCACTAGATTTTTATCTCTGAGGCCACTTGAAAGCGCTGGTATACGCAGAGAAAATTAGGAGTGTTGAAAATTTGCAGCAGCGCATTATTGGGGCATGTAACACCATTACTCCTGACATCATTCACCGTGTGCTTGCTGACTGGGTATCACGTCTGAATTTGTGTATTGAAAACAATGGTGGACATATTGAGCACGTTCTGTAAATAAAAGCTTTTATTTTGCCTTTTTTTATTATTTTTCCTATGATGCCGGACTGGGGCCTCAGTAATTGGGGAGCCGCAGGCCCCCCCCCAGTTACCGGGGAGTCAATTATTCAGTCAATAAAACTATAGAAAAGAATGCAGCCATAAAAATCTTAAGCTTCACAAATCTTGATACATGAATTTCTGATATAAAAGAAAATTGACAACTCGAAGACTTTTTGAAAGCCGTAAAAATATTTAGTCTGTAATGGTTGCAGCACCAGTATGAAAGTGCATAAAAAGAACTCATTTGGTAAATTTTTGAACTTAGCCGCAGATTAAATTTCGGCTCAAAGCTGAACGCAAAAGCAAATATTTTTTACACTTTTTAAAATTATAATTAAAAGTAGAATTCATTACGCCTTTTTCTAATGCATTAAAATACAAATATCGCCCATATATATCAAGAATCTTCTTCTCTTTTCGAGCGTGACAGACTGACAGACATTCCTGGGTGTTTATAGTATTAATAATTATGTTCTTTATATGCAAATTTATAACCGGTAAGGATGTTGCTATTAAATTAAATAATCAAAATTGTAAGGGATATATCTTATGTCTCTTGAAGTTTATTATTCACTTATTCTTAAATATATTTTTAAAAATTTGGCTATCTTCCTACCCATCAACCACTAACCACTGTAACCAATTTTTTTTACTTTATTTATTTTGACTGCAATTTTTTACTTTAACACTTATATAATTGTGCTTTGGTGCTAAACGGTTAATGCATTATTTTCTCTCATTTTTCTGGTTATGGCTAGAAGTACTCGCTCATCTGCAGAAACGTGGGTTCTAGGAAAGCCCAGCAACGAATTATCAACTGCAAGGCTACCCACAGATGGTGATGTGCTTCGTTTGGTTCAGTTTCACCACCATGAACAGTCCAAGACCTTGAAAGAGAGCTACAACTTGTCCTGCAAAGAGACCCTGCAAGTATGGCAAGAGCAAGGATTCCTACACAGCGAGTCGATTCCTGCGTTAGGAAGCTGTCAAAGCTGTACGAAGAGTTCCTTGCCTTGAAGAAAATCCGCAAGACGCAGCTACAATGTTGCAGAGTGAAAGAGAGCATGTTCCAAGAGACTCTCTCAGAGCTTTTTGGCGTTGCCTCGAAGGATGCTTTAAAGGTGACAGACAATGAAGAAGACCGCTAATTTCTGATGATACAACGAGAAGACATTTTTTCCAGCAGTAAGGCAGGCCCTGACAAGATTAATTTTACCAAGGAATACCGCAAGAGATGTCGACAGGAGAAAGGTGCTGACAAAGCTCTAAGGTACAAAGACAGAGGCTGCATTCCAGGCTGGAGCTGCTGCTCTTCCATCATCCAGCACATCCACTTCATCCTCTGAAGAATTCAGCGCTGAAGACGATGATTATCGTGCGTCGACTTCGACCGGAAGAGCAGATGTACACTCTCATCCTCCGAAACGAAACAATATCTTCACATTACCAGATGTGGTTGCTGCTTTTGATCGCGTCAACCTTCCCGATCGAGGAGCAGTCTTCGTTGTTGGATCAGTCGCTCAAGCCCTGGGCTATGATATTTCCGCAATGACTCTTTCACGCAGCTCCACCCGTCGTTCAAGAAGGCAAGCAAGGCAGGCAGCAGCCAAAGAAGATCAAACTTCGTTTTCTGTCGAAGGACCCCTTCTTCTTCACTGGGATGGGAAACTACTTCCCGACATCGGTGGCAGAAAGGAAACAGCCAAACAAACCGCGGTAATCATTACAGGAAACGGGATGGAAAAACTCCTAGCCGTGCCAAAAATACAACGAGCTACAGGAGAAGAACAGGACGTCTATCAAACGAGCATTACAGATTTGCAAGATTTACGTGTTCATATCATAACAGCAGTTACAAAAATAACCCCTGTCATGCTCTAAAATGTGTTCCGCAATGCTGCTGACAGATTCGAAATCTGTAGAGCTACTGATGGTGCTCATGTAGAATCATATGCTTAAGTAGTCATTAACCCTTCAGTCCTTAAAAGGTTAAATGTATGCCTTCTATTATACTGTTATTGAATTTTACCCTTTTTGCTACGTTTTCACTGAAATAGATAGGGACTTTATAAACACCCTCTATAATAAAAAGATGTATCTATGGAAGTAATATTTGTATATATATATATATGTATGGACTTCTTTCAGATAATTCTTCTTAGATAAGATAGATAGATAAGGAAATTCATTAACATATTCTGATTAGTAAAATACGTTTAAAATAATATTGGTATGAAGTCTTCGTTGTCAACTCACAGTCCATGTGTTGTATATATATATAGATATATATATATATATATATAGATATTATATATATATATATAATATATATATATATATATAGATATATACAGGGTGAGTCAAAAGTAGCGCCCGATTTCTGTCAGTTGATTGTTTGTTTGCCATTTGTATTACAGTGTACAAGAAGGTAGAAATAATGAATGACATGTTTATCTAACCATTTATTCGGGGAAAATTATTACGGAACTGTACCAAGCTGTTTTACTTGCAATTTCAAAAATGCCCTCCCTCGTGATCGATGCACAATGCAGCCG
>JAJOZX010000060.1:1735000-1855000 GCA_023014485.1 Bathynomus jamesi | reverse complement strand
AGACATCTTCCGTATTCAATGTATGTAAATTCTTGACCATTATCTTATATCAATTTTATTAAATATTCATTTTTACTCGAGTCAGTTTACGAAATGGTACGAAACTTTATGCCTCCGTACCTGTTCTTTGAAAATCGCGCAAATACATTTATTATTTTTTTATTATTTTTTTTTAAGGGCGTTCACCCCTCGCAAGATATTCATAAATGCTTAGGCAAGTGGTCGAAATTCGCTAATCACAGCATAAATCGAACATCTGAAAATGAAAGACCTCCTGTCCCTCTGATTTAAAATTTATAAGTTATTATCATGTGTCTCATGTTGTGTATAAATTATCTCGTATGTGCCCATGTACTTTGTGTTGTACTAATAACCATATATAATAACCATATACTGTATAAATATAAAAACACTGTAAGAATTGTAAACGACGTAATGTACTTTAATGAAACTTTAATTAAACGATCATAAATTAATATATAAGTTAGTAATGTACTTTAATGAAACTAATTAATGATAATAACTTGTAATGTACTTTAAATAGAAGTGTAATTAAACGATACTAAGTGAATATGAATTAATTGGTAATTGTAATCGTAATTGTAAAGAACCAAAATTACAACGTACTCAATGATGTACTTAGATTGTACTTATATACTACTACGAAATTATATCGCCTTCAGAAATGTATACTCGGCGAAAGATACGATTAGTTTTTACTTTTATTTTTTAGTTTTTATTTGGAATCTTTCAAACATCTGATCATGTGTTTAAAATGGGCGGGGGAACTTAACCTTCAAACTGCATTCCCCCAAAATTTAGATTATATGTATAAAGCATGTAATTGTAAAAGTCTCTTCACTTCATTATTTCACTTCGATTACTTCGATCAACAGTCCCTTGTTAGCAGCCTCGCTGCGAGGAAGGGGCAGAGTCCCCTTGCCTCCTTAATTTTTAGATTCCGGCCTGAGCCATGGTCGAAAGAGGTCGAACCTCTACCCCTGTAAATTCAGACCACTACCTGTATATTTTTAGAAATAAATTACAGTGAGAGAAACTTTTTATTTTTCCCCTTCGAGTTGGGCTCTCTTCCGAGAACTTAGTAAATAGAGAAAATAGTTCCCGATAAGTTATAAAAAGGAAATCGGCGAACCGTCAGAGAAAGTGTCAGAGTATTATAGAAAGAGAAGAATTAACAACTGTCGACCCAATAGCGAGAGAAAGAAATTAGAATATAGAAGAAAAGTCTCGCGATAAAAATATCCGTTGCTGCCTCCCAACCAGAAACCCCGTCGATTCGAACCAACCCAGGGCCATAGACGGAGGGGTTAAACATTGGCGATCCTACCGGGATAAAAAACTAGCGACCCCTGCCCGAGGATAAGAAACTGACGACCCCTGCATCCAGGATTCTTCCAGTCTTCCAGACCCTGGAAACCGAATCAACCCTAAGCACATAGAAGAAGGATCTTAACAATTTGGCGACCCTTTAACCAGGATTTTAACAAGAGGATTTTAAGAAGTGGCCACTCTTTGGCCAAGATAGAAATTACCCTACATTAGGATTTTAACAATTTGGCGACCCTATAGCCAGGATAACATTTGGCGACCCTACTACCAAGATAATAACACCCACCAGTTGACCGGCATGTCACGACTTCCAGTTCGTAACATCTACCCTTGAACCGGTGTCAGGACTCCAAATTCTCCATGCCTAGTTTTCATCGAAGAAGAACTAGCCAGCAAGACGTCTTCAGGACACGTCTCTAAGGATTTCGCCTTAGAAATTTTGTTAAGTACAGTTTTTTTTTTAAGTAATTTGTAAACATTTGAAAAGTCAGTATTATTAACAGTTAATAATGAATATCAAGCCAGAGTTAACAAGAAACACAGTGAACATTTCAGAAACCAGTGCTACATTTTTTTTTGTTGAAACAGTAATTTTCACAGAAGTTGATTTTCACAGAGTTATTGTCACAAAAGTTGATCTTTAGTTATTGTCACAGAAGTTAATTTTCACAGAGTTAAATGTCACAGAGTTAAATGTCACAGAGTTAAATGTCACAGAGTTAAAATTCACAGAAGTTAAATGTCACAGAAGTTAAATGTCACAGAAGTTAAGTGTCACAGAAGTTAATTGTCACAGAAGTTAATTTTCACAGAAATTAATTTTAACAAAGTTATTGTCACAGAGTTAAGTGTCACAGAGTTATTTTCACTAGTATAGTTAGTATAGAATAATTTTATTTTATGTATCAAACATAATATTATATACCTTTGCGTACATTCAAGTGAAACGTTGTTTACTTTTTTATTTTTGTTTACAATTTTTTCAAATTATTGAATTGAATTGACTTGCAAACTAAGAACGAGAGAGTTTATAGAGAGTTTATAGTTTATAAAGTTGCAGAGATACTTGAAGCAGTTTCAAGTTCCAGTTTCAGTTTTCAGTTTCAGTTGGTTGCATCCAAGAGGGACAACTAAACCCCAGAGATTTATAGAGATACTTGAAGTAGTTTCGAGTCTGTTTTAGTTGCAAATCCGTTGCAAATCAGTTCCAAGTCAGTTTAGTTGCAAATAAGTTGCAAATCAGTTCCAAGTCAGTTTTAGTTGCAAATAAGTTGAAAATCAGTTTTCAGACAGTTTCAGTATGTTGCACCCAGAGGGACAACTGCCCCAGGGAGTTATATACTTGATAGTAGTTCAAGTAAGTCGGTTGCACCAAGAGGGACAACCAAACCCCAGAGATTAATAGTTTTCATTTGATAGCAGTTCAAGTGCAAGTCAGTTTCAGTTTAAGTAGACTCCATTGATAGCAGATCAGTGCAGTCCACTTCAATCAGTTCAAGTCAGTAGGTTGCATCCAGAGGGACAACCGCCCCAGATATTTGTAGAAATATTTGATAGCAGTTCAAGTCATTTCAAGTCATTTCAAGTCAGTTCAAGTCAGTGCAAGTCAGTTTAAGTCAGTCAGTGCAAGTCAGTTTAAGTCAGTCAGTGCAAGTCAGTTTAAGTCAGTCAGTTCAAGTCAGTTTAAGTCAGTCAGTCAGTCAGTCAGTTTCAAGTCTCAGTCAGTTTCAAGTTAATCAGTTTCAAGTTTCAGTCAGTTTTGAAGTCAGTTTGTTTTATTTGAAGTCAGTTTTGAAGTTAGTTTCAAGTCTCAGTTTTGAAGTCCCAAGTCATTTCAATGCAGTCAATTGAATTCAACTTTTTTTTTTGTTGTTTAAGAGAATTTACTTTAAGAGAATTTACTTTAAAAATATAATTTAAGAATTTAATTCAACCTTTTTTTTGTTGTAAAAGATAATTAAATTCAACATGAATTGACCGGTTTGCGTCTTTAGTTTAACCTTTTTTTAGTTTGTAAGAAGGAAATTGACCGATTTGTCTTTTCTTTTCATTCCATTGTTGCATATATAAATATATAGGTAAAATGATATATTTTATTGTTTGCAACCAAAACCGTTTTTATAATTGTTTGTAACGAGTTTTATAATTATTATGATTATATGATGACAGTAATAGTGTAATAATTAATCAATCATGTCCAATGACTTCCGTTTTAAATTACTATAGGGAGGAACATGCCGTCCCTCCGTTTTGTTTTACCTCCTTTGATTTTTGTTCTAAGCAGTGTGACAAGCGATCTTTTTTTTAAAAGAGCAAAGTGCTCACGAAAGACGTATTGTCAATTTCAGACATATCTTCCCGCTTGTTCACTCAATTCCCCCGAATGTGGTGCTCCAACCTTTGTTTTTTTATTTTTATTTTATTTAAACACCCCAACAAGTTGTGCTTTTTTTTTTAAAGAGTATGATTTTTCTACTTAACATGCAAAAATTATTAAACCTTTTTAATATTTTTTATTATATAAAAATAATTTTTAATGTAAAATTTACCTGAAACTATTAAAAAAAATTGTTCGAAATGCTTTCCTTCCATTTCAATAACTTTTTTTTATTCTTGGCCGAAATTCATCTATGGCTCGATTTACTTTTATTTTTAAGAATATTATAAAATTATGTTAACACATTAAAATGCACAATTAATTTCTATCTATTTTTAATTTGTATTTTTCATTTTTTTGTTCATTTAATCGTGAGTAATTGTCCTTAAGTTGTATTATTTATTGTACCATTTGTAAGGTAACAAACGAAAATTATAGTCAGTTTGACGCTATGAATGTTAGTAGTCGAATTTAGTTGTTTGTCGAAATTCAATTTTAATACCGTGAGATTTACTTTCATTAATTGTATTAAGTTCCTCTAAGTGCGTTTTCTTATTACCTTAATATACGTGCAACTGATTTAATTACTAAAATCGATAATCCTAAATGAATTTTATTACTTTTGACACATATTCGAATTCATTAAAACTCATACGCATACACCATTATTAATACTACCTGTAATTAAACTTTATAATAATTCACTTTATTAAACTTAAAATATTCTATAACCCTACTCTTAATTTAAATTATTATATAACTTTGTTAATTCGAAAACCTCCCGAATCCTTACACACACACACACACACACACACACACACACACACACACACACACGTTTGCACACTATATATATAAATATAAATATACAAACCTTATGCTAAATCATTGGCTATCACAATAAACTATTTCATCGCGTGTAAGTGCTAGCCATATAATTTAATCTTAATCATTTTTGCTTTCTATATATATCTTGCTCATGCATTTATTCAGTTAATTTAACAATCCTCTCAGCTAATCTGTCCCTCATATTTATAAGATACACACTTTGTACCTAGTACACACAAATACACACTAGACCACAGGTCTATACATCATCTATTACATAATTCAGTTTTTTACCTACAATAGTCAATAAAATTATAGACTGTACGATCAGGTTAACTTTGAAAAATAATTTATATTTTTCCCTTTTACCTACTATTCATTATGTATGTAATTTTCCCCATAGAAAAATAAAATTTTGTTAAAAATTTAATATCATTGTTTGTCTAACGTAATTGTTTGTCTAAATTAACGTATTAATCGTCTTATTCTGTTTACATAAATTTAAGTAATAATCTTTGAATTTTTATATTTTATAATAACTCTAAGCAAATGCCATGTTAAAGATTTGATTACTGTGCATTGTCCTCAACCACTCGAAGTCACTTGTTCTGTATAAAATTTGTATTGTAAAGAAAAATTCGTCATCATCTAATTTGAATTCGTTAGGATGTTATCTTTGTTATTATATTGTATTAATTGTACCCTATTATATTATTGTATAAATATCATTTTAAAGGGGAGCAATGTAAAAATAAACAATGAATAATCAATATTCATTTTTACATAAGAACCAAAATCGCTTAACGCGAGTTTGGAAAAAAAAATGTATTTGTTGCTTTCTATTTTTGTTTCAGTGTCACAACCATGCGACCTACCATTTCTATGGTTTAGTCGTATCCATTTTCCATTTTTCATTTGTTATAGAATTTATTATAATTAATTACGGTTGTCTTGCATCTCACCTTCGTCCCTAGATTATACATACACATTGCATATAACAGGATTGGAACCCGTAGTTGTACTTAGTCCTTAATACCCACTCTTTGTCTCTAATTCGTTCTTTTAAATCGTCCCAATAATGACTTATACACTATGATGTCATAAAATAACTTAAACTTCCTTCACGGTTTCCATACCTTGAACACTGAATCACGTGTTTAGTATTTGGACATTTTCCGTATTCAATGTATGGTAAATTCTTGACCATTATCCTATATCACTTTTATTAAATATTCATTTTTACTCGTGTCAGTCTACGAAATGGTCCGAAACTTTATGCCTCCGTACCTGTTCGTTCAAAATCGCGCAAATACGTTTGCATGTATTATTTTTTAATTATTTTTTTAAGGGCGTTCACCCCTCGCAAGATATTCATAAATGCTTAGGCAAGTGGTCGAAATTCGCTAATCACAGCATAAATCGAACATCTGAAAATGAAAGACCTCCTGTCCCTCTGATTTAAAATTTGTAAGTTATTATCATGTGTGTCATGTTGTGTATAAATTATCTCGTATGTGCCCATGTACTTTGTGTTGTACTAATAACCATATATAATAACCATATATAAATATAAAAACACTGTAAGAATTGTAAACGACGTAATGTACTTTAATGAAACTTTAATTAAACGATCATAATTTAATATATAATGTAGTAATGTACTTTAATGAAACTGCAATTAATGATAATAATTTGTAATGTACTTTAAATGGAACTGTAATTAAACAATACTAAGTGAATATGAATTAATTGGTAATTATAATCGTAATTGTAATGAACCAAAATTACAACATAGTCAATGATGTACTTAGATTGTACTTATGTACAACTACGGAATTATATCGCCTTCAGAAATGTATAGTCGGCGAAAAATACGTTTATTTTTTATTTTTATTTTTTAAATTTTATTTGGAATCTTTGAAACATCTGATCATGTGTTTAAAAGGGGGGGGAACTTAACCTTCAAACTGCATTCCCCCAAAATTTAGATTATATGTATAAAGCATGTAATTGTAAAAGTCATTTCACTTCATTATTTCACTTCGATTACTTCGATTAACACTCCCTTGTTAGCAGCCTCGCTGCGCTGCGAGGAGGGGGCAGAGGCCCCTTGCCTCCTTAATTTTTAGATTCCGGCCTGAGCCATGATCGAAAGAGGTCGAACCTGTACCCCTGTAAATTCAGAGCACTACCTGCACATTTTTAGAAGTAAATTACAATGAAAGAAACTTTTTAACTTCCCCCCTTCGAGTTGGGCTCTCTTCCGAAAACTTAGTAAACAGAAAAAATAGTTCCCGATAAGTTATAAAAAGAAAATCGGCGAACCGTCAGAGAAAGTGTCAGAGTATTATAGAAAGAGAAGAATTAACAACTGTTGACCCTAAAGCGAGAGAAAGAAATTAGAATATAGAAGAAAAGTATCGCGAGAAAAATATCCGTTGCTGCCTCCCAACCAGAACCCACGTCGATTAGAACCAACCCAGGGCCATAGACGGAGGGGTTATATATATATATATATATATATATATATATATATATATATATATGCAGTAAAATCACAGAATAAGACGTGACTTACCACCAGAATAACCACCTGTGATTGTTTGCTTATAAATATATATATATATAATGACTAATGCAGGAAAGTTTAAAGAGTGAGCTTAAACTTAAGTTTAATTAGGATTAAATTAAATTTGAACTTACAATGTGGTCTTATGTTGTTTACCAGTTGCTATATTAGCTATACATATATAGAATTTTAAGTATAGAGCCTAGATATTGGTGATGTTAGTGATGGTTTACGCCGATGGTGATTAAGATATTAGTGTGGGCCTACACACATAGAACCAGGTAAGAATAGCCAAGTGTCTGATTTATGCATCCCATAATTGCATTTTATTAATGAATCAAGTGCTTTTTCATAGATTTAGTAAAATTACCCAATAAATTTATAATTGGGATTAAGATGGGGTGATGGGGTTACTAATTAATGTAAAATCTTCAGTGATTAGGGGGAATTAATTATCTTAATATGCTTGTAGTCAATACCCTTTTTAAAATTTATAGTGAAGTGCTGTGTTTTATGCTTGTTCTATTCAAACAAATAAAAGAAATCTATGTGAAGCTACAAGGATTTGCAAGGGTGAGAGGAGGCCAAGATATCAGTCATGCAGAATGAATACCTGTACACTCACCAATCTTATAACTGAGAGAATCTTTATTGAGCAACGACCTTACACTCTGATGGGAAGAATCTTAACTAAACTGACACGTCGCTCAGATAGCTCCGTGGAGTGATACTTCAAGCTTTTTAGCAGATCTCTCCCTCGCTCGGGATGCCTGTACGCCATAGTTGCACATATATCGCAATTGGGTATAAAACTTAGAAAATAATGTTATACATGCTAATCATGGGTAATAATAGTGAAGTAAAAAATATGTATATTTTGGTCTAACATAAAATATGATCTTGAAAGCCGGTTTTAAATTATATTAAAAATAATGCAGCAATGTCGAAGTGGAGCTTCAGGTAGATGTTTTCACCTTGGTAGAACAACATATGTATATACACAGTATATTTAACCTTTGGTTAGCTTCCGCCCGAATTGTTCATTCTGACGAAGGTCAAGCTTTTCACTCCACCTTAGACCTAACGTGGAATCCGAACCACGTCCCATCAGCAGCCCAGTGTCTTAACCACTAGGCCACCTAGGGTACCCATTTATCTACCAACCACTTTCTTTATTGTGTGGAAGGATGAAGAGCTGGGTTTTGCTGCGTGCCGGCTGCCGTCAGGTCTCGAACCCGGGGCCGATGGATTCGTAATCAGCGATGCTAACCACTACACCACCTAGGCGCTCTATATACCATATGTCCCACAAAAAAGTACACCCAACTTTAGATTGTACTAACTCCTCCAAAAATTGAGATATTTTGGATCTGTTTGTTTGATTTAATATAGCAAATTATTCTCTGTTAACGTTCAAATTTATTCATGTTTAAACGATTTAGTGTTTAAGCATCTGCTTTTAACTGAAGGGTACAGCAAAATGGATTGCGCAAAATTGGTCAATGAAAAAATAATGTGTGTGCTATCGATGTAATGAAAAGACAAATACATAATAATAGATACTTTAACAATTTTAATAAGATACAAAACAGATTTTTCTTTATTCCTTATTGCAAAAGTTATGCTTAGTTTCGTTTTCTTTCAACATGACCGCCATTCCTATCGATACAAATCTGGAGTCGAGCTCTCATCTTCCCCATCACTCTTTTGATAAGATCTGGATTGTCTTTTAGCAAGTTGATTTCAGCTGTGATGCGAGTCCTCAAATCATCTAAATTGATAGGTTGTGACGCAAATACTCTATTTTTCAAATGACCCCATAAAAAGTAATCACGCGGGGTCAAGTCAGGGCTTCTGGGAGGCCATTCAATGTCATGGCCTATAGCAATTACTCTTTGGTGGAAGACTTCCTGTAAGCGTTCCTTCACAATAACTCTCCTGTGAGCAGGAGCTCCGTCTTGCACCCACCAAATACGATTAAATCGGTTTCCATAAGTAATACGTATTTGTGGAAGTATTTCTCGGTCTATCATTTCTAGGTAAGCTTCACCATTTAGATTACCATCGTAAAAGACCGGGCCAATTAACGCTCCATTACCGCACAGTCCTACCCAGAGAGACAGTTTTTGTCTAGTTATTCTTTTCGTAGATATGATTGTCAGGTGGATGATTTTTTGGTGCATACTGACGGCACATTTGTCTGTTCACTAGACCATTCATAAAAAAGGCCGCCTCATCCCCAACCACTAATTGTTCCGTGAATCTTTCTGGTTTTTCAAGAAGCCACTGGGCAAATCTTAGGCGGCGAGGTAGATCTCCTTCAATGAGTTGATGTCGAATTTCCATTCTGTATGGGTACAAATTCAAATCCTCACGAACTATTCGATGAAATGACATGCGTGAGAGTTCTGTACCATTTCGCCTGGTGGACACTTTTGGATGTCTCTCTAATAAATGCCGAACATGCTGAATGTTCTCGTCTGTTCTTGCCGTCTTCGGATGGCCTGAACGTCCTTTGTTCAAATTGAGGACCGTTCCTTCTTCTTTGTATTTCCGAACATTCTTCAAAATTGTATGTTTAGTTGGAGAAGCTCTATCGGGAAATTGCAGTTCGAAGGTATTCTGAACTTGTTTTAAGCTTTTAGTTTGCAGATAAGTTGTGACCATAAGAACGCGCTGCCTTCGTGTAAACTGCATGATAAGGGTTTCAAAGTTATTTATAAATTTAGTAATTCAGATTCTTCATTTATATGTATGACTCGTATCTTAGATACAAAAGTTCGAATTATTTAAAAAAAATATTTGCAATATCCTTCGACGTAAAAAGTAGCACATTGGTTAAAGCAAGAGGAGCTATCTGGCTGGGAGAAATGATCATTCCGCGCAACCCATTTTGCTGTACCCTTCACTTAAAAGCAGATGCTTAAACACTAAATCGTTTAAACATGAATAAATTTGAACGTTAACAAAGAATAATTTGCTATATTAAATCAAACAAGCAGATCCAAAATATCTCAATTTTTGGAGGAGTTAGTACAATCTAAAGCTGGGTGTACTTTTTTGTGGGACATATGATATGTATATATATATATATATATATATATATATATATATATAAAAATATATATATATATATAATATATATAATATATATATATATATATGTGTGTGTGTGTGTGTGTGTGTGTGTGTGTGTATATACAATTAATCCTTTTTTCTTTTTCTTTTTCTTTGTGGGTAAAGCATTTCCATTAATATATATATATATACACACACAAAAGAATCATTTGTATATGAAAAAGTTTATTGCGCCCCATACTCCATATGTCAAATATTATTGATAATAATATATAATTGCGGTTAAGGTAGAATGCATGGTGAAAAATGAATAAGTTACCCGCCCTGCGAAGTCCGTTATGCAGTTTTCTCTGTGCCTAGAAGAATAGGTTTTTAGCACAGACATATATAATTCGCAATTGGGTATAAAACAGAGAAAATAATGTTATCCATTTCAGTCACATGGTGAAGTAAAAATATGTATATAGTTTGCTCAATTAATTATTTTTGCAACTTTTTTTGTTGCGCATCTTGTATCTTCAACAGTAAGATTTAATATGATCCTGAAAATGCTTATTAGCTTACACTACGAAAGGTAAATCTGTTTGCATGGATGTGAAATTGAAAATCGGATATAATAAACAATAATACGAGAGAGAGAGAGAGAGAGAGAGAGAGAGAGAGAGAGAGAGAGGTTATTTTATCTTTCATATGTGGACTTAGACAGAAAATTTTTGGGTTCATTAATTCGCACTGAATCTAAAACAAACAGTTGTCTCAATTCATCAGAAAAAATTTTGAGGATTGTGTTTAGGTACACCACTTCGATAATATCACGGAGAAAAGGTTTTAGCAGACGGGAAAAGGTTATTTTATCTTTCATTCGGGTGGTAGATAAGGCAAATTTTGGCGTCAATAAGTCGCGCTGAATTCTGGACAATAGGTGTATGAAGCTAATCTAACAAAAAGGAATTCGTTGAGAGGGTCACAAAGTGAATATTTTCTAATCTTATAGGGCTTTATTGAGATTTGAATTGTTGTTATATACTGTGCGTTTAATATTTGAATTTACATGGCATTAATTGGAAATATATATATACAGTATTCTTATCTTTATTGTGCTTTATTGAGATTTGATTTGCTGTTAAATACTGTTCGCTTAATATTTGAAATTACATGCCATTACCTGGAAATATATATATATATATATATAATATATATATATATAATATATATATATATAATAATGTTTCAGACCAACAAAGACCCTAGGATCCACTCCTGGCTGTTCTACCTAACTGTGTTCGTAATTGTGTATTGTGCATGTCCTCCGTGGTGGCGGAGGGGACCTACAATTTTACGTGGGTTCCGAACCACAAAGCCTTAATTTTACTACCTAATCTAATCGATTTTTAAACATGTTTATAGACGTGCAACTAATTCCTTCTACCGGCAAGCTATTCCACTTATTTACTATTCTACTGTATGCGTAAAAACGTTTTTGGCAACTGCTGTCTCGAACCCTCTACTTGTCAACTTACACCCGTTATTTCTATTCCTATTATATTGAGATAGTTCGAAAAAGCTATCTCTATCTACGTTATCGAACCCATTCATAATTTTGAAAACCTGGATTAGATCACCTCCCTAGCCTTCTAGTCCCGAGTGTAGTCAATTTTAACTCCTTAAGCCTATCCTCGTACGACTTTGACCTAAGCGACGGAATCATCTTAGTTGCTCGTCTTTGAACTCTTTCGAGTTTGTCTATATCTTTTCACATATGCAGATTCCAAAATTGGATCGCGTACTCCAAATGAGGTCTAACTAATGATTTATAAAGAGGAACTATAATATCGCGCGAATTTACTCAAAATTCTGAGCTATAAAACCTAACGCTCTGTTCCTGTTCTACGCTTGTTAACTCCTTCCCTGACATACTATACGCAAAATTACCGTTACGCGAACCTATATGTAAAATTTTGCACTTATCGACGTTAAATCTCATTTGCCACGTGACTGACCAATCAACGATTTTATTCAGATCTTCCTGGATTTTACCTCTATCTTCGTCATTAATCGCCCTACCACCAAGCTTCGTGTCATCCGCAAACTTTGAAACTGTACTGACTAGGCCGACATCTAAATCGTTAATATATATAAGAAAAACCAAGGGGCCCAATACAGAACCCTGAGGAACGCCACTCGCTACATTAGCCCAACACGACTCCGCTCCATCAACGACCACCCTCTGTTTCCTACCTCAAAACCACTCCTTTATCCAATTTATTACTACACCCCTGATTCCATGAGCCTTAGTTTTTTCAATGAGTCTTTTGTGCGGTACGGTGTCAAACGCTTTTTGAAAGTCTAAATACACTACATCAACCGCCCGATGACTACCGTAAACGTCAACTATGCTTTGAAAAAATTGTTAAAGATTAGTTAAGCAAGATTTGTTTCGCCTAAAACCGTGCTGCGTATTTCTAATTAAGTTATGCAATTCTAAGTGTTCGACTATACGATCCCTAATTATTGATTCCAGTAGCTTACCTACAACAGACGTTAAACTGATTGGCCTATAATTTCCCGCCGCACCTTTATCGCCTTTCTTAAAGATAGGTGTTACGTTTGCTAACTTAAAATTATCTGGTACGCACCCCTCAGAAATAGACGCATTAAAAATCTTTGTTAGCGGCACAACAATGCTATCTTTTAATTCTTTTAGTTGTATGGGATATATGGAATCCGGCCACGGTGATTTACGCGTTTTCATTTTATCAATATAGTGCATTACCTCCCCTTCACTAACCACAATATTATCCAAAATATTGCCATTATCAAAAGGTATTATGTCTATGACCGTAGGGATATTCGTTAAAGCTTCTATAGTAAAAACTGTCGTAAAGAATTCGTTTAGCAAGGTAGCCATTTCCTTGTTTTCAGAAACTAGCTGTCCGTTAACATTTTTCAACGGCCCCAAGACACTTTTTACTGGAACGCTACGTAAAAAGGCAATGAAATTTTTTCCTACTCAACATCTCGTCAGGGAATGTTTGTTTGTTTGTTTCATGAAGGAGGGCGTGGAGGAAAAAATTGATCCTCTTTTCTTTTTTTTCTTTGTGGGCCAAGCATTTCCATTATTATTATTATATATATATATACACACACTCCTCCAGATTAAGCCCTCTATCTCATCACGGAATGTCTGTTTGTTTCATAAAGGGTGTCATGGAGGAAATTTTTTCTTTTTTCTTTGTGGGCTGAGCATTTCCATTAATGTATGTATATATATATATATATATATATACTTCTTCTGATTAAACTTTCTAAGACAGATTAAGCCAAGTGGCTGATTAAGACTTCTAACCAACTGAGGCTGTCAATAGTGATGCACCGGAGGCAGATTTTGGCCCGAGGCCGGAGGGCCGGAACCTCCGGCTTAGTGTTTTTTCCAGCCAATTGATTTATTTCAGTATTTATATGTGTGTGTGTGTGTGGTCCATCGTCTCATCTATTTAGGGTTCATATATTATAGTCCTGCTATTTTAAATTATTAAGTCTTTAATAACTTAAACTTTATAAAAGTCGACTTTCTATATTTGGTGTGTGTTAATTTCTCTAAAAATTCCCATTGAACAGAATATCCTCACGTTATGAAACTTATGATGTCTTGCTGAATGCTGAGTAAAGTAGCCTATATCAAATCAATTATTTTTATTAATGCAATCACTGATCACTCATAAAATAAATTATTATTACAGTCATCTGAGAACTGAAATATTCGGATAGGTGCAGAAATGAGGTTTTATAGGTTTATAGAATTAAAACTAAAAGTTGTCACAATTGAGTTTGGTGTACTTGGCACCTCCGGCCAGAGGCCGGAGTTTAGTGAGACCTCCGGCCGGAGCAGGAGGTTTTCTAAAATGGCCGGAACTCCTGCTCGGTCGGAGCCGGAGCTCCGGTGCATCACTAGCTGCCAAGACCTTCACTATGCTTGAGACATGCCAGCGAAAAGACCTTCGCCTCTCCCCTCTCTCTTAGGCTGCCTTCCTAGTTCAGGTTAGGGTACCCCTTTTGGAGGGGGGTCATTCTCCCGGGCCTCCCTTCAACTCCTCTCCCCCTTCTTACAGCTTGGGGGCTAAACATCCTTCCCCTTTCCTGCATACGCCTTCCCCCATGGGCGCCAACCCCCTCCCCCACGTGTGCCAACCCCCTCCCCCACGTGTGCCAACCCCCTCCCCCACGGGTGCCAACCCTCTACCCCCTTGCAACATTTGATCAACATTGCAATTGATTTGCACTCTACCATTTTGCCTTCATACTCCTTACCGTCTCCGCAGTTTCTTCATTTACAGTAAGTTATTTTCTCTGTGTAGGGGTGTGTCTTGTCCGCTTCTGTTTGGTTTACGCTTTCCATGTGTTGGGTGGCTCAACCCACCCAGCTCTGCTTCACTGGGTCGAATCAAAGGCTTTTCGCCTCATCAATTCCCCTCCTCTTACTCATTGTCTTCAATCGCTCTCTCTTCGTCGCAATGTTGTCTCGCTCTATCTTTACTGTCGCTATTATAACGGACACTGCTCTTCTGAACTCTCCAACTACATGACTCTTCCTTTAAGGAGAGCACGTAGTATCAGAGTTTCGACACATTCTCATTCCTTTTCTGTCCAACTCTCTAACGCCAAGGCTAAACGGTATTTTCAGCCTTTCATCTACTGAATCGGTCAACTATGGAACAATCTTCCTCAATCTTTGACAGGGGTCAAAGTTGAAGTTTCCAAAAGAAGACTAGATATCTGGCTCAGGGTGGTACCGGGTGAGCTGGGTGTGCTGTGGAGAGAGCAAGCGAGCAACTTGCTTCTCCACCAAGCCAGACCTAGAGGATGGGCCACCAGCTTGACCTTCCTGTAAAGAGAAACCAGACCAACGTACGGAACTGCTTCGAGGTTACTCATATGTTTGGAAATACAGAACAAAGTAGAATATGAGGGTCGTACACTCTGGAAACCTTTAGTGAATAGTGAACAGATCTTATCTTGCAGACAAAATCTTTAGTGAGCATATATATATATATATATATATATATATTATATATATATATATATCCTGCGGAAGAGACAACTCCTACCAGACGCGTCCCTCCGGTGGCGGATGAGGGAACCCCTCAGCATGTAAATGGGAGGGCTGCTCCGAATACCCAATAAGGAGCCGTGGACCAAAAAGGCAGCAGAGGAGTGGCTTGCCGGTTGCCTTACTAGCCAAGAAACCTTCATAATGATGATAAGTCCGACACATGATGATATGATTAGAGTTACCGCGTCCGGGGGAACCGACGCGCCGCAGGTTCTCCGGTCACAGGCTTGCGGTGGAAAATATGTGCTGTGGTCGGCAAAGAGACGGTCAACGGTGGCGTCCGTGAATGTAAGATCCTGGTTCTCACCGGGTGGACTACGTTGTACGCTGGAAGAAATAAACCGTTACAGATGGGATGTCCTCGGGGTATCGGAGACGCACTGGACGGGTGAGGGTGAGTTGATGTCGGAGGGGATCCGAGTTTTATACTCGGGAAGAGCCGATAATGTCCACAGAGAGGGTGTTGCACTGATGCTGAATAAAGAGGCACAGAAAGCTTACATAGAACACAGAGCAGTGTCATCAAGAGTGATATCTGTAACATTGCGTGGACACCATATAAATGCGAAAATTATCCAGGTGTATGCGCCGGACGCAGGACATGCAGATGCGGAGATGGGAGAGTTTTATCAACAGTTCAACGACGAAATAGATCGCACAAACGGAAGAGACCTCCTATTGGTGATTGGTGACTTCAACAGCAAGATTGGAAGTGACAGTGTTAGATATGAGGAAGTTATGGGAAAGTTTGGAATAGGAGATAGAAATGAGAGAGGAGAATGGATGTTAGACTTCTGTAAAGCAAAACAGCTGTGTATAGCAAACTCCTACTTTCAACATAGAGAAAGCCATAAGTACACATGGTCACACCGTGATGGAGTACATAGGAGCTGCATAGACTCAATAAACGCTGGAGATCGGCGATAAGCAATACGAGAGTGATGAGAGGTGCGGATTTCGGGAAAATCATAAGATGCTCCTATCCAATATCAAAGTCAAGTTCTACATGGCAAGGAAGACAACAAATGAGAGAACACGGTATAATGTAGAAAAGCTAAAGAATAGCGAAATTAGAGATGAGTTTCAGGTAACGATCGGCGGGAGATTTGCAGTCCTTATGAACGAAAACGAAGATATAGATGGGTTATGGAGTAAGGGCAGAGACCACTTGAAACAAGTGGCGGAGCAACTACTGGGTAAGAGGAGGAAACTAAAACAAGGTTGGATGACGGTGGAGGTACTGAGGAAGTACGACGAAAGGAGAGAAACCAAGAAAAGGAAAATAAAAACTGATATAGACAATTGTGCAGAGAGGTAGAGAGGGGATGTGGGATGGCGAAGGAGACCTGGATCAGAGAAAAATGCGAGAAATGTGAAAACAGCTTTAGAACTGGTAATTCGAAGGCCCTATACAAAACGGTTAAAGAGCTGACGAGAGAGTGGACCCACCAATCAGTAGCAGTAAGAAATGCGGATGGTGAAAAGGTTTCAAACGAGGAGAAGGTGAGAGAAGTGTGGAAGAGCCACTACCAGAGGCTTTACGGAGGACCAGAGGAGGAGTTCAGTCTTCTAAACTTCCCGGAGCTGCAGAGGCAGAATGCAGAGCGGATAGATACACCAGAAGTGTTGCAAGCGGAGGTGAGAAGCAGCATACAACAGATGGCGAGGGATAAAGCTCCCGGGGCAGATGGAGTGGTGCAGGAGCTGTTGGACGAGGGTGGAGACTCGACGGTGGAGTGGCTCACAAAGTTGTTCCAGAGGGGACTGACTGAGGGAGTCTTCCCTCAGGAGTGGTGTCTGCGGTTATTGTGCCGATCCACAAGAAAGGAGACGTGACTGTTTGCGGTAATTACTGACCCATAAGTTTGCTTCCGCATGCGTACAAAGCTGTAGCCAGGATTATCCAACGGAGATTTAGCAATAGAGAAGAGGAAATACTAACAGAAGAACAGGCCGGCTTTAGAGCTGGCAGAGGAACGATCGACCAGATCTTCACCTTTAACCAGATCGTGGAAAAGAGGTGGGAGTTAGGAAGGAACGTCTTCTGTGTATTTGTGGATTTCAAACAAGCGTTTGATTCGGTTTGGAGAGACGCGCTGGTGGCGATGTTGCGGGCTTATGGTTTCGAGATGATTTGATATGTTTGATCAGTAGACTGTATGAGTCAACTAGCGCGGTGGTATGCTAAGCAAGGGACCAACGGTCACAGAAAGTTTCCACACGAAATGTGGAGTGATGCAGGGATGCCCGCTCTCCCCTCATCTGTTCAATCTGTATCTGGAAAGAGTGATGAGGGAGGCCCTGGACGGTTGTGAGGATGGTATATTGGTAGGTGGAGAGCGTATCACCAATCTGAGATACGCCGACGACATTGTGTTGATGGCAGATTCCGTCATTCAACTGCAGGGAATGGTGAGAAGATTGGAGAGAGTATGTGCAAAGTATAAACTTGTCATCAATGCATATAAAACAAAGTTAATGAAGATAGGCAGGAGAAGGGAAGATATTCGTATAGAGCTGGCCACAGGAGAGATTGAGCAGGTGACTTGCTTTAAATATCTGGGTGTATATTATACCGAGGATGCCGGCTCGTACAATATAATAAGAAATAGAATCGGACTGGGACATGTCGCATTCAGGAAACTGACAAAAGTATGGAGGGACCAATCCGTCTCGCGCAAATTGAAGCTTCGACTCGTGAATAGCGTAGTAATACCTACTGTAATGTATGGAGCGGAGTGTTGGGTGATGAAACGGAAAGAAGAACGTAAATTGCTGGCATTTCAAATGTACTGCCTTAGGAGGATACTAAATGTAAGGTGGGAACAGAGGATAAGTTATGAAAGAGTGCGGGAGATGGCCGAGCTGGATCAGAACATCGTGGAGAGAGTGAATGACATACAGAGGAGATGGTATGGTCATGTCGAAAGAATGGATACTGGAAGATGGCCGAGGACCGTACTATACGGACGAATGCACGGTAACAGTCCAAGGGGAAAACCTAGAACAACATGGTGGCGAAGCTTGAGGAACTCGAATGCACGACTCCCAGTGAGAGAGATGACGAATTTGGCAAGAGATCGGGCTGCGTGGCGGAGATACCGGCGCACCGTTATGAAGGACCAGGCCCGGATTTAGCTATAGGCGAACTAGGCGATCGCCTAGGGCCTCGCTCAAGCCGTTTTGCGCGTTCTGTTCAAGTGATATTAATGATTTAGAACTCTATTGAAGAACTTAAAGTACCTTGCAGGTTTATACCTGAGAAAACAGATCTCGGAAATGCCCTTGTTTATATAGTGCAAAAACAACTAAGTGAGATTTATCCTAATGTTTATGTTGCACTTCGAATAGTATTAACCATCCCAGTTACTGTTGCTTCGGCTGAAAGAAGTTTCTCGCGTCTCAAACTTATTAAAACATATTTGCGTTCCACCATGTCTCAAGCGAGATTGCAATCATTAGCTATGTTATCAATAGAAAACGATATAACAAATTCATTAGATTATTCTCAATTAATTGAAGAGTTTAGCTCGAAGAAAAGTAGAAAAGCATTGCTGTAATATTCAAGGAGCATCTGAACCAAATATTAAAGCATTAATATTTAGCCTGATAAGTCGATCGCTCACTATTATAAAAAATGAAATGTCAACATCTCTTATACATCACATTTGAAAAACGTTTGTATACTATGGAAAGTCATTACCTATAATATTATATAAATCTTAGAAATCATTGTCTTATATTTTCGATACAAATCTTTATTCATATTAAAATTTATACTTATTTGTATGGTTTATTTATATTTCTTATACAATTTCCATGCGTGATTATTTTGGTTTGGTTTAATTTTTAAGTGCTGGCATAGTTCTGTCGATGCGGGATTCTAATATTGCTGGTATAGTACCGATAATTAAGTCCATATTTTCATATACTGTATATAGGCCTAGGGCCTCGCAATTTCTAGATCTGCCTAGGGCCTCGCAACTTCTAGATCCGGCCCTGTGAAGGACCCCACCTGACAACGGTCAGAAGGGACTTAGTAGTATAGCCGCAAAAGGGGAGAGTGCAGGAATGTTGCAATGTTGCAAGGGGGTGTCGCAAAGGGGGTGGGGTTATGCAACAACTCAATGTTGCAAAGGGGGGTAGGGTGTTGCAAAAAAGGGGGTGGGGTGGGGGGATGCTGCAGGTGCAACAAGGGGTCATGAAACTTGGAGGCGGCGTTATCCCCCAAGAGAAAGGAGAAGGAGAGAAAGGAGGAGAGGTGTTCACCTGGCAGGAGCCAAGTGCATATTAAGACTTCAGCCGAGTAGGCGTTGTCTTATAGACTCCTAGTCAGCCAGTTGGCTTAGAAGGCGTAAATGGCTTGTTCAGGTTGAGTTGCCAGATACCACTTTTATTGTATACATTATTATGAAGAGTTGCCAGATACCATTTTAATTGTATACATTATTATAGACTCCTAATCAGCCAGTTGGCATAGAAGGCGTAAATGGCTTGTTCAGGTTGAGTTGCCAGATACCACTTTTTATTGTATACATTATTATGGAGAGTTGCCAGATACCATTTTAATTGTATACATTATTATAGACTCCTAATCAGCCAGTTGGCTTAGAAGGCGTAAATGGCTTGTTCAGGTTGAGTTGCCAGATACCACTTTTATTGTATACATTATTATGGAGAGTTGCCAGATACCATTTTAATTGTATACATTATTATAGACTCCTAATCAGCCAGTTGGCATAGAAGGCGTAAATGGCTTGTTCAGGTTGAGTTGCCAGATACCACTTTTTATTGTATACATTATTATAGACTCCTAATCAGCCAGTTGGCGTAGAAGGCGTAAACGGCTTGTTCAGGTTGAGTTGCCAGATACCACTTTTATTGTATACATTACACTGCCCAACAAAAAAAACATTTTTTGCTGGTGATTTAATTCTAAGACCTGTTTCTGGATAATATTGGTGTACTGATTTAAAAAATCACCTTAGAGTTTGTCCATCACATCAGGTTTTCGTGCAATGTGCAATGCAATATGCCTGTTTTGGGTGATCCATGACGGGCACTTATCAAAATTGATGATTTTTGAGACCTGCTAACAGCTGTCTTGCTGTTAAAATTTTATCTGTGGAATACGCAAATCTGTGCATTAAATCTAAAGGTCATGTACAGCATATTAAAATCTTGGGTATCTGTGATTTCCCCAGGTGTGAGCGTGACGTCATGATCATGGATTCATTTTTTGCTTATTTAAACACTTTTAATCACGTTATGTGTCAATATTACCATTGTATATTAAAGTTCACTCCCTGCACAATTGTTTACTTTTCCATGCTGATTCTGAGTATGTAAAAACTTATGTTTTGAAAAGAAAACAAATTGGGCATAACCCTGCCAAAATGCGATATCTCCGTATTTGATTGCTCGAAAACCTGACGTGATAGGCAAAAACTAAGGTGATTTTTGAAATCAGCACACCAAAGTTACCTAAACACAGGTGTTAGAATTAAATCAGCAAAATTGGTGTTGGGCAGTGTTATTATGGAGAGTTGCCAGATACCATTTTAATTGTATACATTATTATAGACTCCGAACCAGCCAGTTGGCATAGAAGGCGTAAATGGCTTGTTCAGGTTGAGTTGCCAGATACCACTTTTTATTGTATACATTAGTATAGACTCCTAATCAGCCAGTTGGCGTAGAAGGCGTAAACGGCTTGTTCAGGTTGAGTTGCCAGATACCACTTTTATTGTATACATTATTATGGAGAGTTGCCAGATACCATTTTAATTGTATACATTATTATAGACTCCTAACCAGCCAGTTGGCATAGAAGGCGTAAATGGCTTGTTCAGGCTGAGTTGCCAGATACCACTTTTTATTGTATACATTATTGTAGGCTCCTAATCAGCCAGTTGGCTTAGAAGGCGTAAATGGCTTGTTCAGGTTGAGTTGCCAGATACCACTTTTATTGTATACATTATTTTGGAGAGTTGCCAGATACCGTTTTAATTGTATACATTATTATGGAGAGTTGCCAGATACCATTGTTCAGGTATACAGTTGCCAGATTGTACCATTTATTTTCTTAAAAGTTGGTTTAGAATTCCGCTAGTAGGTTTAGAAGGCGTAACATGATATAATTAACCAAAAGAATTAAGTAAAACAACATTGGATCATTCTGTTTATTATAAATATATAGAAAATAAATATACATTTGAATGATCAATAATAATAGAAATATGAACGAGGAATATGCATAAAATCATATATCCGTCAATATAACAGTACAGGAGAAATATATATACACACACACACAATTATGGAGATATATAGAAAATAAATATACATTTGAATGATCAATAATTCACTGGGGAACACAACTTTTGGTGACTTAGATGTTAGACCTGTTTCTGGGTATATTGAGGTCGCTGATTCTAAAAATGACTAGTTTTTCTCCATCAGCTCTGCTTATCAAGATATGATATATATCTATATATATTTCTATATAATGTATATAATATTATATAATTGCTGACTGGCAATCACTGTTGTTGTCAATTGAATACAAAAGTATGATAAATGTCAGCAAAAATAGTGTATTAGCATCAAACAAGCATAAGGTACGAAAAATATTTCTTAAATTCAAACAAGCTTGAGACACGAACGGCAAAAAAAGTTCTTTCATTGAGACATCTCACATAAACCGCGTTTCTGAGATTTCTTGCGATGAGATGTGCCAGGACATTCGCGTTGGATGCTCCAGCAGTAATCTGCCATCATGTGAGTATCCCATCGTCCGCGGTACCGTTCTTCCATGGTCCTTAGTTCTTAGTGAAATCGTTCACCCTGTTCCTCGCTTAGATCACCGAGGTTATCTGGGAAACGATCCAAATGACTGTGGAGGTAATGCAGTTTGATGCTCATTTTACAGCCAAGTTTACAAAAAGAAGAGAGCATATTCTCCACTAGTTCACCGTAGTTATCGGCCTTATAGTTCCCAAGGAAATTCTTCACAACCATACTAAACGATGACCACGCACGTGCCTCAATGTTGTCCATTGAATCTTGGAAACGCGGGTCTTTCATGAGTTCCCGGATTTGCGGTCCATCGAAAATACCTGCCTTCAGCTTTTCCATGCTCAGCGCAGGAAATTGTCTACATATGTAGCCAAAACACGTCCCATCTCTGTTCAAAGCCTTTATAAATTGTTTCATCAAACCTAGTTTGATGTGCAGTGGTGGCAATATGATCCTTTCTCTGTCAACCAAAGCTTCTTTGATGATATTTTTTTCTCCAACCACCATGTTTTCTCTCAGAGGCCACTGTCTTCTCACCCAGTGTTCATCTTTAGCTCTACTGTCCCAGAGACATATAAAGCACGGGTACTTGGTGTACCCGCTCTGCTGGCCCAGGAGAAAATTCACCTTCTTCAGATCCACACAGATCACCCGTTGGTGGTCTCGGTATGATATCTTTTCTAGGACTAGGGCGACTGTCCCGTGCTCTTCTCTCATACCGACTGAGTGACCAATTGGGATTGATCTGTATCTGTTGCCGTTGTGCAGAAGAACACATTTTAGGCTCCGTTTGGAGCTATCTATGAATAACCGCCATTCACTTGGTGTGTATTCGATATGCCCATTTTCATCAGCAATCCGCGCACATTGTTGCAGAAAACTAAATCGTTCTCTTTTGAGAAGAAGGGCAGTAAATCCTTTTCTCTGTCGCGATATAACGTGATTTTGGTTCCCGGCAGCAGTAAATTTTTTTCTCCCAGCCTCGAAGCTAACAATTCAGACGATTTCTTCGAAAAACTTAAGTCCCTTATGAGGTCGTTTAATTCGTGTTGACTAAAACCTTCTGCAACTGATGACGGTCCTTCGAAATCACTGTCATTTTGCCCACATATGCTTTCTTTGTCAGTAGCAGATTCATCATCTTCTTGAGGGAGCTCTGGAAGATGGCTGAATGATGGGACAGGTATCTCATCTGAATGTGAAACAGGCCGACTAGCTGAGTCTATGTCAGGATACGTCCATTTACTCCGGTTACGTCCATTGATGCCCTTTATATTCACCAAACAAAAGTAACAGTCATCACTGTGGTTTCTCTGTTCTCTCCATACCATTGGTATACCAAATTTCAGGCACCTCCTCTTTCCGGTGGTCCATTGCCGTAGATGCTCCGTACACGTTTTACACACAACATGAGGAGCCCATGGCTTATCTTGGTCCCCTAGTTGTACTTTGAAATAGGCAAAATAAGCTTTTTTCACAAAATCAGTAATAGTTTTTCTCTGTTCAATGAACGTGTACTCTCCGCAGATAAAACAAAACACATCTGGATGATTTAAGCACTTTCTTCGTGATGAAGCCATGTCAACACCTGTAACAGGAAAGAATTCACGTTAGTACATGTACAATACGCATGCAAAACAGCAACATCAGCAAAATCATAGCTACAATTTAATTATACAGATGCATTTAGATTTACGAGCAACTCATAATACCGTTCCAGAAGGGAAATAAAGTAGGTAATGACGTATGTAATATCTCAAAAACTAGAGCTGCTAGAACAAAATGGATGATATTTTCTGAATCAGTGGCATGAAAATATCCAGAACAAGGTCTAAAATCTCAGGCACCAAGAAAAAAATGTTTTTTTTGTTCCCCAGTGTAATAATAGAAATATGAACGAGGAATATGCATATAATCAAAAAAATATATACACACACACACACAATTATGGAGATATATAGAAATAAATATACATTTGAATGATCAATAATAATAGAAATATCAACGAGGAATATGCATATAATCATATATCCTTCAATATAACAGTACAGGAGAAATATCACACAAATATGTTAAATATATAAATACATTTCACTTTTTTTTTTCAAAATACTAAACTCGCACTTAATCGAGTCTACAATTACATCATTATTGCTCTGCATTACGCAGTATATGCGGTTTAATAATATTTCACCGCTTAAAGTATAGGGAAACCTGCACTCGATATGAAGGGCTTTCATATCGTTCAGTACTATTTTTGTTCCCACTTTACAACCGGTTGGTAAGTCATCTTTAAATACGTCTAGAATACAATCAAAAGCACGCGCAAAGAGTTCTTCGTTAGCTACATTATTAAACACAAGTTTATAAACACGCTTTTCCAATCGAGGGTTTATTTCTACCAACCCGAGCTTTTCAATCGTGAACTCATCTTCACTCAACATAGCGGCAATTGAAATAATCTTCTAAATCGTTACGACAACTGCTCGTTATATAAAGAAATAGTTCTTCATGGTGAACGGTGTAGGTGAGCTCAGCCTTGTACCGATCAATTGCTTTGTACCAAAGTTCATGGTATTTCAAAGAGTAAACTTTTTAAATAAACGTCCAGCTCTAGACCATTCTCATCTTGTTCAGCCCTACACTCAGTAAACCCATCGACAGAGCGGTGTATGCGTATTCAAGTACTGTATCAAAATAAAGCATATCCGTAACACGCGCGTCTAATATAGGTTTCAGCTTGCGGAATCCGACGATTTCAAACATTCTGTCGAGGATGAAACGGTTTCGCGTAGGAACAAGAGCGTTATTATCAGAAGCATTCTTCCACATCAGCCGTATATCAATGCATCGCCGATCGTTATTTATACACAACGTACATACAACGGCGTATGAGGGTGCGTCACTAATTTGCTCTCTTCTTGTACCTACGTTAGCAGGTATTTTATAACGATCTTCACTCCACTTCTCAACTATCACGAAGATTCTATTCATCTCCTCGACACTTAAATAAACCCGTTTGTTTGTTTGTCTACATTCCGTTTCCAGTACATAGCTAACGGTACCGGATTTACGCCTGGACACGCGCAACGATTTCGTCACGGACACATCGTACGAGGCGTTGAGAATGCTGCTCAAAGGAAGTTCCATCGTATTCGAGGAGCGCGCGTCCACTCGGTTCAAGCTCTGAGATAACTATGAGCCGTGTGAGGCACGCAGGTAGGCAGGAACGGTTCGATGGGTGGCTGACTCGATGATACGTGAATGGGCTTGTTCGAAATCGTATGATCAGCGAGTCACACCATAATCAACGTGTGCGGCGAATTGTTGTACATATTGGGTAGGTGTTTTCCGGTACAAGAATTAATTTCGGTTTTATCACTACCAGACTACGCACCAGACAGTTTCCCTCAGGATAATTTTCACGAACTAGGCACATTTTATAATGTTTTACTAAACATCTTCACACTCCGGCGCACTATTTGAGAGGAACATATGCTCATATTTTTCCTTTCTGGCCAGCAAACGATACTCGTCTCTAAAGTCTGTTAAAAACTCACGCAGGGCACTAGCCACAACCTCACTACGAACCTCATCATGATATACATTAATATAGTGATAAAAATACTTAAGATTGTCCATGATGACGAGATTCACATTTTCAGTCGTAGGGTATGAGTAATCGACATGGTGTAACATGACATAATACCGCTTGTCACACCACCCATCCACAAGACTCATTATCCATACCTGCTGCTTCTCTTCTGCACGCGTTGTTTCCTTTACTTCACGGTATATGTGAGACTTTATAAAGTTTAGCTCTACAGCACACTTCAGCACATCGTCTGTGCAACGAAAGCCTTCAACGGTCTCACCAGAACATCCGTAGAGTATTTGTACATCTTGCAACTTCGCACAATCCAATGTGGTTTTAAAAGAGGCATAGGAGGGGGGAATAGGAAGTTTTTCGGTATCCACCACATCCTGACACTTTGCTGAATACCATTTCATAAACGTTGTGCAAGCAATATTAAAGATAGCCATTTTCTTCTGAATACACGTCTGATCTCCTTTTTTTCTTCTACGCTGGCGAATACACGTCTGATCTCAAGGGCTTACTGCAGTCGACTGACCACGCAGGGAATCCCAGATAGCAGCATGACTCACGTTGTTGGTCTTACAGTGGGCGGAGCTTAGAACTTTCACCTGTGCACACACACACAAAGGAGAAAGTGAAACGCTAATTGAAACATGATTTATTTAATAAACGAGATATTCAAGTTATATATATTTACAAATACGATTTAATAAACGAGATATTCAAGTTATATATATATTTACAAATACGTGTAATAAATAAGTTAACAATAGATAAATCAAAGATTATATACAAGGCATTTACAAATACGTGTCATAAGTAAGTTAACAATAGGCGCATCAAAAGTTATGGTATCCAAAGGGTACGGTATGATAGGTACCAGGTAACTGGTAACGTTTCCTATAGGTATTACGGCACACCTTCGTACCCCTAAGTTCCTTCACGCCCCCCAGCTTCTGCGTCCGAAAATTGTGGGTGCCTACAGTTAGTTGGGGAGGTCGTTCGCCCTCATCGTCCAAGCACACTAGATCCTTCAACGATTCAAAGTTAACAACCCGCCGATTCGCATGGTTGAGCGTAATACCCTTTGCCTTCACGATATATTTCATATCCTCCCCCACCCTCACCCGTACCCCATAACTTTTAGGTCCCGTTGAGACAAAAGAGTCGGCGTATGCGTTGTCCCCATACTCACCCTTGATCTCATCAGTGAGCTCGCCGAGGAACTCCCCAATAGCGGGCATGTGTTCACCCTCCCTCTCTGTGAATATCACGCTATCTGTATCGGCATACAATACTCTCCGCCCAAGAGAATGCAATAGACGCCAAAGTTTTATACGGGCGTAGGCTGTTGTGAAGCTGGCCACAGGTATGTTTGTAACCCTTGAGGTATCTGTGGCCAATTCAGCGTTGTGTACTTTATTATGTAAGTATTACCTACATTCACGATCTCCATGACCTCTTTATCGGGAGCATTGGCATAATCCCAGACATCACTATAACTTTGTGCCAAATGAATGTTCCCTTTGCCGGTATTCTGTGCAAATTTTCCCCATAGACTGTTTAGACACAACTTTGCACTAAAGCGCTTGCCAGGATTCTTTGCAATTTGTGCACGATCAAGTTGTATACCTTCGCGATCTCGGGAACGTTGAATATAGGCAGACTTTTCATCTTCGGTATCAACTCCTCGAGGATAACCTGATGCCTCAACCTTATCCTTCAAAAATGCGTTTATATATGGTGTGAAAAGGTTGGGTAGCTTCTGAAACCTCCACACCTCATGTATCTTCAGTATTCTATATCCATGGCGTACGGCTAGGGCCAGCTCAGGACTCATATATACGCCTCTGATCTTACGCTGGTGGGGTATATGGGGTATACTTGAAACGGCCTATGTACATCCTTCTAAAGGCCTGGAAACATACTCTAAGCACGCGCACATCATTCACGCAATAACGCTCACATTCATCAGCTATATTATAAGGGTTACTTTCATTAAAAGTGTTGTAGTATCGATCAAAGTCTTCACGTTTATCTACACTCATACAGTCATAGTTAAAATAATGTTTGGGTGGTGGTGGGCCTACGTAGTTTAAAGTCTCGCTGGTGAGGAAAGTGTAAGGGAAGTATCCTTTGGAAACTTCAGCTGCTGCCCCCATCACCTTGGGTAGCTTTGCTGATTTACAAGGTGTGAATAATAAAGTGTCTTTAAATTGTACATTGCCTCTTATTTGCATCTGTATTAATTTGTTGCCTCTTTTCAATGGATCACCTGTAAATATCTCAGAGGATTCGTGTTCAAGCAACTCCTTATAAAGGAACTGCATGTCAAACTTTGCCCCGTTATGGGCGAGAATATACACAGTCATTTTTTTTAACTTGTCGGCTAATTTGACAATATAGGACACAAATAGTTTCACAGGACTATCGTGGACATTCGTTTTAAAAACGTTTGTCCGTTTACCGCATTTGGGGCACTCGTCACATTCGATCCCCATACACTCATCACAGATAGTCTGGCTCACAAGTAAATGTGGAATTACCTCTTTGGTTTCAGCATTCGTATATGTTTCTATATCGTAGTATACAGTTATACAAGGGTTATTTTTAGGCTTAGCATCTTTCATATAACATACATGCTTTACTCCATCCGCCTTATACTCCTCCTGGCATGTAGGACAGTGAATTTCGTCACACTTGTGCTTAAATTTCCCCCAATTATCCATTGTGTGAAACATACCACATTCACAGATTCTCATTTTCCTGCATGTGCCAGTTGATTTATGCAGCTCAAAGCAGTTATTATTGAAGAATGTGCGTCTACACACATAGTCTCTCTTCTCAGCTTCAACTATACGGCTTTCACATTTGGCGCTTTTACACTGCTCACATACCATGTGACATTCTTTACAATGTCTCACTATATCATCCGCAAACTCGAGGCACCCCTTACACAAATCATGATGTCTCCCATATTTTCGACTTTTGTCATAACTCGCGTAAAGCCACCTTATATTACGGATGGGGAGATACGTTGTCCCCGACAATCCTAAAATAAGTAGGGGTCTTTTACGATCTCTCACACAGCTTTTAAAAACATACACAGTCCTACGACGATCATCCAACCCAAATACAACTATACGGGCATTCATTTTCTGTTCTACCATTCTCATCTCTTCAGGCCCCATATTACAGTCAAATTCAAGGTCACAGTCTGCAGCTAGTTTACGGCAACGTTCCACGACCGTAGGCAGCCAAATTTTTTGAGCCCGTGTATTTTGTATAGTAAACATGTTAGCCAAGACTACTGCTATAAAGCCGCAACCACGATCAACGTTTATATGCCGTCTATAAATAGCTTGAGAATTGAGGTTAAGAGTATACGGTATGGAACTATGACCCGCAACACGGAATACACGATCAATATTTACCGTGAAGTTGTCCATATTGAAGGCTATACTAGTTTGGGCAGCTTGCATTATACGTCCTAATATATATTCAACATCTTCAGCCGCCAAACGTCTAAATGGCACTACTACCCAATAATCATCTACATCACCGTCATCTGACCCGAATCCGAAGGACAGACTCGTCCTGACTTCACGCTCGTCGCGATTCTGAAGAGGAAACTCTACAATACGCTGTACAACCCGGCGTAGCCCGCGCTCAATTCCATTGCTATACATGGCTCTATGGTCGACCCTGACTCTATAACGATTTCTAGTCAAGGCTGGGGTGGGGGCTGCGGAGCGCACCAACTCAAACGTTATATCATCCTCAACAGAACGGGGAGCGACTGTGGCGGATGAATAAGGGGATATATTAGCGGAAGGTGCTGCTGGGGGGCCTGTTGCCTAGGAGGTTGAGGGTTGGGATCTATTATTGTAGACTTAACAGAACGGGGGGCAACTGTGGCGGATGAATAAGGGGATATATTAGCGGGAGGTGCTGCTGGGGGGATTGTTGGGTAAGAGGTTGAGGGTTGGGGATCTATTACTGGTGCAACAGGCGCGTATTTCGGTCGCTTTATACCTGACGTGGGGTTCTCTTCATCATACCTCCGCTTTGGACGTGCTACCGGTATCGCTGGTGAGGGTTCGTTGGCAGGGGAGGAGATCACAACTACACAGTCGTCGGGGTCATCCGTAATGTCAATGATGGGGTGCTGTACCTCATCGTCATTCACGGTTCTGTGGGAGAAGAAAACAAAATATAAGGAACTGCACTCAAAATTTGTAATATTTTGTAAATGATCCACTTAGGAGTGTGACGTGTTAGAAATGGACTCTGTAGAAAAATTCAGATTCAAGAGCCCATCCACATGTATTATATCTGGACCTACAGGATGTGGTAAAAGTGTGTTTATGCTTAAAATCATTAAAGAAAAGGGAGAGATGTTCTCGAAATTTGTGCATAAAGTTATATGGTACTATTCGACGTATCAATAAGTGTGCAACGAGTACCAAGATGATATTTTGTTCCACAAAGGCGTATATGACGTTAATTCGTTAAAGGGAAATGAACATACAGTCATTGTAATTGACGATCTCATGTTGGAGATGGATAAAACGTTTGCCGAGACATTTACAGTATTCTCCCACCATCTTAACATAAGCGTGTTCTTCATCAATCAGAATCTATTTTTCAAAAATAGATACATGCGCGATGTGTCGTTAAATACGCAATATCTAGTCTTATTCGCACAACGTAGAGATGTATCACAAATTGGGGTATTATCCAATCAAATGTTCCCGAATCAGCGTAAGGAGTTTTTGGAAGTTTATAAAGAAGCTACAAGCACGCGTTACGGATATTTGCTTTGCGACCTTCATCCGCGAAACACGTTTAGGGTGCTTCTACGAACGAATATATTTCCAAACGAGCCTGAAACGGTGTATATTCCAGAATGACAAAGAGACTAAAGAAATACCGTGAATTAATAAAAATCTATCATCGACTGCCCCGGGCAATGCAGCAGATGTTTATTAAAAATATCGACGCCGACTTTTTAAAATGCATCTGTGAAATCTGTCTTAACGTTATAAATTGCAGTGTATCAATGAAACCCCCTCAGAAGGCTCGCCTACGCCGTTACAAGAACATAATACGTGCACACACTCGTAAAAGTCAAACTTTAGCGAAGAAAAAACGAATTATTGTACAAACGGGAGGGTCATTTCTCCCCATCTTATTTTCAGTTTTGGGTGCTTTACTGACTAGATTAATATAATGAAGAAAGTGGTAGTGATTCCCCACGAGGTGTACGCTTCACTGCAAAGGAATCCAGACACGGTTCTAGATCCCCGTAAAAGCAGACTTAAAAGAATGGAAAGCGAATTGCTAGCCCTATTAAACAGTGAAAAAACACCTGATGAGAAAAGAATCTTATACCAAGAAGCTCTGCAGAAATTTTTTCACGAGTACGAAAATTATAAGAACCCTACAGAGATTCCTGTGGTTATTAGGCACAGCACGGGGGACGATGGACATGACGACATAGGATCTGTGCCCGACGATACAGCTGACCAACCAAAAATTAAGAGATTAGCCACACAACATATCGAGCATGTATTAAAAAGCACCCTCCCACATACATTGAGGAGTAAAGGCTTAAGTCTTTATAATCTATTGAATGAGGATCCAGCCATACAATGGACCGATACAGGCGAGATCATTGTGGAAGGACCAAAGGTACAGGGATCGAATATCGTAGACATTGTCCATGATCTGGTGAGAAAGTAGGATAGGCCATCACCATCAGGATGGAAGCATATTAAAGCAAGACTACAACAAATAAATGTCCCTAAAACGTTGATAGGAAATCTGAACAGGTTAAAAGACTTGGAACATGCAACGCATGTGGCACAATTGAAGACGCCGTCACCCCCGGCGGTAACACCTTTGAAAAGGAGAAAGAAGAGGTTAAACAACGGTCAACCCTACCCACGTGCCACTAAAATACGCAAATGGCTAACGTATTAACTAAACGCTATTATGACATTTCTAACCCAGCCTCCTACGGCGGTGTAGAGTTGGTGTAGGGAAAAAAGATGTTGAAAGATTTTTGAGAGAGCAGGACGCTTATACGCTTCATAAGCCTGTGAGAAAAAGGTTTAAAACAGCCAAGACAACGGCTTCCTCGATTGATTCTATTTGGCAAGCAGATTTAACAAACATGCAAAGATATTCTGTGTATAACGATGGTTACCGCTACATTCTATTCATAATAGACGTATTCTCTAGATATCTGTGGCTAGTTCCTCTGAAAAATAAATCACCTGAAACAGTTGCTAAAGCCACCAAAACGCTAATGTTAAAAGAAAACAGGGTTCCTGGCTATTTTTGTACGGATCTGGGGAAGGAATTTATAGGCCGTGCTTTTCAGAACATGTTGACAGAGTTTAATATCAGCTATTACACAACCAATTCTATACATAAGGCTTCTTTAGCTGAAAGAGTTCAGCGCACCATAAAGGAACGCATGCACCGTTATTTTACACATAAAAACACATACAGATTTCTAGACATTCTTGAATCATTGGCATCATCCTACAACCGCTCACACCATCGCACGATTGGGACAACACCTAACGAAGTTTTAGAAAGAGGTACGCTCCCGAGAAGAGATGGATCACCACCACAACCACACTCGGCGCGCTTCAAAATCAATGATTATGTAAGGCTGTCGCGTTCGGGGAATAAATTCGCAAAGGGTTTTGAGCAAGGATGGACACGCGAGATTTTTAAAGTTAGGGCTATGAGATCTAAAGGTGAGATAATGATGTATTACATTGAAGATTTGAATGGGGAAGAAATCTCAGGAGGTTTTTACCGCGAGGAATTGCAGAAAGTTGCGTTTAATTTAGGAAAAAATGTGTTTAAAATTGAGAAAATTTTAGGAAGCAAAGGTTCAGGAAAGAGAAAACTGTACCTGGTGAAATGGCTAGGGTACCCAGAAAGCTTCAACACCTATATAAAAGCTGATGCAGTAATGAAGCTTAAATAGTATGCAACATGGCTCCTAACCATTTCTACGTCACACTCCCGTCCTCCTCGTCCCTGTCTGTACACCCTGACAACACACTAGCCAACTTTGTAACAGAACTCCACGGGCACATTGAATTGGGTCGTGATTCGTGTGAGGTGGGGATATGCGAAATTCAGCTGGACACCATCTTTTTAAATATTGAACATAAAGAAACCGTTTTTACGATTCTTAGAGACATTGACGAGTGTGAAAAAGCTGGGGTAGCTATGGATGAAACTATACGTATCGCTCGGACTAAGGTTGCACGGTATTACAGTACAGAAGTAAGACTAGGACTGGGTCAATATGGTTCGGTCGAGGATGTTGTGAGAGACTTAAACGTAAGTTTAAGAAACTCAAACCTTACGAATGATTTAGTATACGAAATCGTAAACAAAGGAAACCCTGCACATACACTAATCCTAAAATCAAAGACTAACAGACGTATTAAAGACCGTAGAATGTTCAAAATTCTAACCAATGGCCGATATAGCGCAGCCTTCCAAAGAGACACATTTCACGAGACACAGCATGACTTGTCCAGATTAATGTATCAATTGAAGATGGAGAAATTGGCTGAAAGCTCTCAGCCCCCAGACATGTGCTATATTTACAGTAATATAGTGGAGTACCAGTTTGTTGGGGATACCCAGGCACGCCTGCTGCGCATTGCTCACATCCCCAACCATAGAGGAAGGAGTTTGAGTATTACATATGACAGACCCCATTATGTGAATGTCGCAACTAATTTCATAACCAATATCTCAATATATATAAGAACGATTGAGGGTGAAAACTTCCCATTCGGTAACGGGAGCTTAACAGTGAAGCTACACTTTCGACGCACTGAGTTATAATGGATAGAAAGCCTTTCACCGTCTATCGAGAGGTGAGATACCAGCGCGGTAGTGGACTTGGATCCATTTTTTCATCGATACTACGTACGGCTGTTCCTTTGCTGAAGAGGGGTGCCAGATACCTCGGAAGGAAAGCGCTACAATCAGGTCTTAACACTGCAGAAGACATATTGGCCGGGGCTAAACCTAAAGAAGCTCTAAAAAAACATTTAAAGCGGACACGGGACGAAATCAACAAAGATGCAAAGAGAAAAATGCGTGGTGGCGGGAAGAAGAAGAAGAAGAGGGCTGCCCGGAAGAAGGGGTTACGTGGTATTAAACGTAAAAGGATATCAAAAAAGAAGTGCTGTAAGCGAATGAAACCTATGGTTGACCACTTTTTTGACTGATATACGCTAAGGACATTGATCTCATGAATCATAGTTTGTTTACTACTTGTCGAGAGAGGAGGCACTATTTCTAACTCGCCATGGCACGCTTCATCCACCCATGTAGTTCACAGTGCTGTAAATCGGAGCTGTCCCTTTTTGAGCTGCCTCCAACTCAAGTTTCTATTGAGCACAGTGATTTTATTACAATTAACCCTTTAAACACAATTAGTTCCCCGAGGGCACCTATAGAATTCGTGATACCCAGCTCAGGCCCTTACTTCTTTGATCCAAGCTGTGTGCACATGTACGCTAAGCTACGTATAGCCCATTCTGATGGAACGGTCTGCGATGACAAATATGCTGTATACCTTGAAACAAACTTTCTGCACTCCATATTCAACCAGTGTGACGTATATTTAAATCAGACCAACATATCGGCAGGCACGGGGTACTATCATCTACGAGCTTATCTGGAAAATGTCCTCAACTTTTCCAAAGAAGCGAAGGCTACCTTTTTAAGTGCCGAGGGATATTATCAAACTAAAGATGAAAGTAGTATAAAGGACAAATTTAAAAATTCTAAAACGAAAAAATACGAGTGTTTTGGGCGTCTGCACACGGATTTCACTTTCCAGGAGAAGTTGCTTGTCAACGGGGTGGATATGAAAATAAAGCTCACCCGCACGAGTCCTGAGATCTGCTTAAATCTGGATGCTGATCAAGAAGAGGGTGCAAACCCCTTTGTGGTTCACATTATGAACACATACCTCCGCGTACGGCGAGTGAAATTAAGTTCACCAAAACAACTAGAAATTGAGAAAAATTTAATAAACGCTACAGTGAAATATCCTATTAACAGAGTACAAATCAAACTATATACGGTGCCTGCAGGGTTGGCATCGAAGCAGATAGAAAACATTGCCCTGGGAAATCTTCCGAAAAGGATATTAATCGGAATGCAGGACCATGCTTCGGTGAATGGAAAATATAAAAAGAGTGCCTTTAAATTCGAGAATTTCGGACTTAAAAATATAACTCTATACGTTAATGGCATTGCTTTGGGTGGAACAATGGATACGGACTATTCATCAGACGCTGTGTTACCTCTTTGTGCCAGAGCCTATAGTAGTCTGACCCATATTGCAGGTGTTTGTGATGAGCTTGGTAATGGGGTAACGAAGGAAGAATTCATTGATCAATTTAACCTTTATCCGTTTGACATTACACCTGACTTATCTGCTAGCGTAAATACGCATTTAAGCCCACAGCAGAGCGGAAACATCTCAGTGAGGCTGGAATTCACCAAACATATAGACGCGCCTATTGGTATACTAGTATATCTCGAATCGCAAGCCCTAATAGAAGTAGATAGATTTAGGAGCGTTATCACTGACTTTTAAAATGGATGCTAATACACTTCAGAAAGTAATGAATAGTGAACGAGTCACACGTTCCAAATTTATCGGCGTGTTTGCGAAGAATGAAACATTGAGTTTGCCAAGTACGCGAGAATGCGGTAGTTTTATTGTGAACACAGATGTCATCGGTAATGAAGGGATTCATTGGATCGCTGTCTATTTTAAAAATAGACAGCGCCTGTACTATTTTGATTCACTCGGTACTCAACCCTGGAGTGACCCTATTATTGTAAAAATTCTCGCTCAGTTACATATTCCCGAAGTTGTATGGAACCCGTTTCGTATACAAGGATATTTTAGTAATACTTGCGGAATGTACCGCGTCTCATTTCTCATGCATATGTCATGTGATAAAGAATTTATAAATTTTTAAAATTTATTTGACCCGTGTCACACTCGCCGAAACGATGAAATGGTATGCAGACAGATAAAAATCCGTTTTCCAATTGTACGTACTCGTTGTACAGTATAATGTTTTTGTTCGTGTGTGTATATTTGTAACGGTATATTCTGTAGTTTAAGATGGTTATTGTACTGATTTCTTTTATTTAATAAATTTATGAAAATATATTGTCTTCTTCCCCCAAAAAGATCGAAAAACTCTTACATTATTTCGGTGTGACATTCATTATGCTGACTGATCAGTATATCCTCCGTATTCATGACACGAGATTCTTCAAAAGATTGTATAACACGTGTCAAATCCTCATCGGACCTTAAAGGAGAAAGAATAATGTTCATATTGATTCTTTTTTAAGAAAAACATATACAGAGTATACAGACAGACCCCATTATGTGAAGATATCTTTGGTTCGCTCAGAGAAACTCATTTAAGAGGTTAATCCGAATAACATTTAAAACACGCAAAAGATTGCCATAAAAATTTCGGTTTTAGCATAATGGTGAGTATCTAAATGAAGTATTTGACGAGATACTACATCCCTCCATATATATAAAATCATGTTTCTTGTGAATAAAAATAAAATTATAGACACATTTCTATGGTAGTCCCTTGCGTCGGATTGTAAGGAGCGTCACTGCAAATATCTTCAACGGTTTGCGTTGGAAATAATTCATCACGGTCAATCGCGTTAAAAGGATTAATTGCAGTCAATGCTGCAGTGTCACCTTCTTCATACAAATCCGGAAAAACGTAAAGTTCGTGGTCTATGGTGGAGGGAATGCACTGGCAGAGGGAATGATTATTCACTGACGCGAAAATAGCTACTGTTACTCCCAACTGAAAATATTTCCTTTTATATGCACAATCACCAACCTCCGCCCCAAAAGATTAAGACCAGATGTTCGTGGTGATCGGTTGTCAGTGTAGCTGGGTGGAGCTATGATAAGTTTGTGTACCAATCGTAACAGCGCTATAACGGGTCCGGACGACTAATGGCATCTTTATATTTTCTCCAATAGATTTAATGCTCGTATTACCTCTTGCTGTCTTTACCATGTCAATATTTTTCCCCCACTATTCCCGGATCATTAGTCACTAATGTAATCGAGAGGATTTTATAATAAAGAAATTATAAATATATCCATTCCTTTAATTATATTTTTAAAAAAGAAAAGAGCATTTAGTTTCCACGTTAAACTGTGGGTCTAAGGCGGAGTGAAAACCTTAACCGTTGTTACAATTCGGGGAAGAGCTAGTTGTTATTATTACTAAAGAGAAAAATCGTGCATTAACATGTTTTGCGGTGATACTACCCCCGGATCAAATGATCCTGTTATTTTAAATCCGGTTCAATAATCAAATGTTCCTGCTATGTTGAAATTATGATGACCAACGACTCCCTGACGAGATGTATTTCTTGAACTGATCCACAGAACAGCTGTTCACATCTTCTGAAGGCTCCACGCGCCACAGATATGATAGACAATGCAGGTCCTGTATATGAGCTTTAATTATCTCGATGAAATAGTGAGCAATCATTCCCTGACGAGATGTATTTCTGAATCCACATTAAACTGTAGGTCTAATGAGGGGAACAAATCGGCGAGAAAGAGTTAATTATTATTATTATTACTACATAGAAAAAATCGTGCATTACGATGTTTTGCCGTCATACTACCCCCGGATCAATAATCAAATGATCCTGTTATTTTAAATCTGTACCACCCTATATATATATATCCATTCCTTTATTTATTTTAAAAAAGGAAAAGAATGAACAAAACTCTCTCTCTCTTTCTTTCTATATATAATATATATATATATATATATATATATATATATATATACACAAGATAGATGTACGCCTGGTGTGAATGAATTCAAAATGATTCTATTGTTTCATTGGTACGTTTTTATTTCCCACTAACTGTGTACACGAGATAAGTGTACGCGTGGTGTAAATGAACTCTGAAGCTGTTCTTTTGCAGATGTTTATACAGAAAACACCTAATTACATTCAATTGTTAGTACTTTCAGGTTTGCCCACCTCATGCACCTTATTTCTTTTGCTGATTATTATTTAATATAATTGTGTGTATATCTTTCAATAACAGAGATGTTATCTAAGAATATGACACCATGCAAATTACGCGTAAATAAAAATATAAAACATTTTCTTCGCTTCGAGAATGTATTTCATTGTAGAAGTAATAACTATAACAATATTAATATTTGGAGTCAAGCGAGATTTTACTCGAGTAGACTGGAACAAAGGTCAACTCGCGGTCATTTCGTGGCCCAAATTCCTCCCAAAAAGGCATCAGGGTAAACGATTCGAATTGACCCAGATTCTCGGTAACACTTTCCTCGTGTGTGTGTGTGTGTGTGTGTGTCTGTATGTGTGTGTGTGTGTGTGTGTGTGTGGATTTGAGAATATGCTAATGGAACGAATTCTTTTAATTGTTTAGTGATTTTTTAATGTTTTAATTCACTTTAAGGTAAAAATCCATTTATATATATATATAAGGAATGACAAAATTAAATAGACACAGTTAATATGATTCTTTATATATATATATATAAGGTAAGGAGAAAGTTGTTCACTTGTGTATATTTCGTCTGAAGTAATATTTTGACGATTGTACGTTCGCGAAGGGTGAGAAGTTTGGGAGGAATGAGGGAGGAGGGGGGACGACCGTGTGTTTTGAGTTGACCCAGGTTGTCGTAAATCCTTTCCTCGTGAAAGAAAAAACAGCGTTTAATGATTAGTTTCTTATATTGAATAATTAATTTCTTATAATAATTGATTCTCTTAAAAGGAGAAAATTCGTTTGTTTTAAATTGATATACGTTTAGCTTCATTTGATTTAAATTAATATACGTTTGGCATTTTTTCTGATTTTCATCCACATGATATGTACAGAGGCGTGTGGTGTGTGTGTGTGTGTGTTTGTGTGCACGAGTTGTTCATTCGTTTATTATATATATATACAAGCACAGATGGGGTGAGAAGTTTGGGGGGAATGAGGGAGGACGACCGTGTGTTTTGAATTGTCGTTTATTTCAACTTTCTTCGTAAGGTTTCTTTTCCTTTCGTTTTTCCCACTGCTATTCGTGACTTAATTGTGATATTTATAATAAAAATAGGAATTAAGTAATAAAGTGATTTATTGTGTAAAGAGCGTGTTTAAATTATTTATTTAATAAACAGAATTTCTTTTAAAGTAAATTGTTGGAATTAAGAAGATACGTTCGCGTCCTACCGTACTTTGCAAAAAGGCCTCGGGCAAACACGTGTGTTTCGAACTGACCCAGATTGTCGGAAATCCTTTCCTCGTGAAAGAAAAAAAACAGCGTTTAATGATTAATTTCTTATATTGAATAATTAATTTTTTATAATAATTGATTCTCTTAAAAGGAGAAAATTCGTTTGTTTTAAATTAATATACGTTTAGCTTCATTTGATTTAAATTAATATACGTTTGGCATTTTTTTCTGATTTTCATCCACATGATATGTACAGAGGCGTGTGTGTGTGTGTGTGTGTGTGTGTGTGTGCACGAGTTGTTCATTCGTTTATTATATATATATACAAGCACAGATGGGGTGAGAAGTTTGGGGGGAATGAGGGAGGACGACCGTGTGTTTTGAATTGTCGTTTATTTCAACTTTCTTCGTAAGGTTTCTTTTCCTTTCCCACTGTTATTCGTGACTTAAATTGTGATATTTATAATAAAAATAGGAATTAAGTAATAAAGTGATTTATTGTGCAAAGAGCGTGTGTTTAAATTATTTATTTAATAAACAGAATTTCTTTTAAAGTAAATTGTAGGAATTAAGAAGATTCATCTGTATTGATTAACTACCATCATATAAATATATTGTGGTATTTAAATGGATAATTAATATATGGTTTAATTTAATAAATATTTCTATCTGGCAACTCAGTCTTCGATTAATATATGAATTAATTAAATATATAGCACAAACTGGCAACTCAGGCTTCTATTGGAATTAAATACATGGCGCTATCTGGCAACTCAGCCACATGGCGGATTAGAGGTCTATAAAAGTGCGAGAGGCTGACGACGGAGTCATACAAGCTCGGCTCCCAGCCGAGCAAGGATCTCTGGTCCTTTCTCTTTCTCGCCCTTTGGGTGGTGAGAAAACCCCTTCCCTCCCATAGAGGCCTCTTAGGTTAGGTATACCCCTTTGGGGGGAATAGCTTGGGGGAGAACTCCGCCTCCAAGTTGCATGCCCTTGCAATCCCATTTTGGGGTTGGCAACAAAGCCCGATACTCTCTCTCTCTCTCTCTCTCTCTCTCTCTCTCTCTTCAGGTGTACCCCTCCCCCCTTGGCTCCTTCTAAGCTAACTGGCTGATTAGGAGCCTATAAGACAACGCCTACTCGGCTGAAGTCTTAATATGCACTTGGCTCCTGCCAGGTGAACACTTCTCCTTCTTTCTCTCCTTCTCCTTTCTCTTGGGGGATAACGCCGCCTCCAAGTTTCATGACCCCTTGTTGCACCTGCAGCATCCCCCACCCCCCTTTTTGCAACACCCCACCCCAATTTACAACATTGAGTTGTTGTATAACCCCCACCCCCTTTGCAACATTGCAACATTTCGTAATAATGTGCAACATTCCTGCACTCTCCCCTTTTGCGGCTATACTACTGGACTTATATCAAGTAAGTAAGTCATATAAATATATACAGTATATTAGGGTGTCCCACTTATGACCTTTTTTTTTCAGATCCATTGAACATACCTTTTTTCATGTTAGAAATGGTTCACTTTTACTAAATATATGAAAAAATTATTTAATTTAACAATTTTGGGGTCCCCGACCCACCCCAATGGGCCCCACTGAAAATGCTAGAAATACCCATTTTTTGTATTGTAATCAACCTACTGTGTCCCACTTATGGCTTTTTTTTCAGATTTATTGAACATAGATTTTTTCCTAATAGAAATGGTTCACTTATACTAAATATACCAAAAAGATTCAATTTCAATATGTTATGGGTTAAGGTACAGTAAAAGGCATTTGATCAGGTTAGTGGGGCTCAAATTCTCAACTAAGAAAGGGACTTTTTTTATTTTAGCTAAGAAAGGCGCAATCGCAAGAGTTTATTGTGGAATTAACCATTTTGTGATTTTTTTCAGGTATTTAGATAATAAAATATGTTTAATTATGAGGTATTGCTTATTCAGAGGCTAGCTGTCATATCAATTGACCACATGCTAGTAATGTTTCGTTGCTTTTGCGCATGCGCATAGTCGCCATATTTGGCATTAACTGCCAGGAGCCTTCCATCATGTAAGATGGATGGCTTCAATCCTTTACACCAAGAAAATGTATGCCTTCTCTCACCAAGCTGGGTACGATGATGTCACTATTCAAAAACTTGAAAGATTTTGTCAGTTTACATCCCTTTTTTATGGAAAATATTAGTTGTCCTGTACTAAATCATCCGACGGTCCTGTAAATGATCTTAGATTCTTTAATGAACTGATAAAATACAAAAAAATAGACAGTGAGGTTGCCGAATCTGTCCTAGCCATTTTTCGAGGTCATTATTGGTACTTGACTGAAGAGCTCTTCCCCATGGCTTTGTCTGGCTCTGTTAATAATGAAGAAAAGGTTAAGAGGGCCAAAGACAACAAAATATGATCCTCCTCAAGAGTTCACACCAGGTCAGCCTATCTTCCCTATTCTGAAGCAGAGTGTCAGACTTCATTGCCTCATCGCCTCATAGGTCCAAGATCTTGGTACCTATTCAGACTTCTCAACTCATCTAGGGAATGGATTAAAAAACCCATATCATTATTGGAAGAAGATGACGATTTTAAAAGAATGAGGGGCCTTATTTCGTCTACCAAAGTAGTAAATGGCACGGCAGAGCGTGGGGTCAAGCTCATGCAAGATTTTCATGGGCATTGTAAGGATGAAAGTGAGTTTCAACAACTTTTGCAGGTCGTTGAACAAAATAGTCATGCAATCCCAAACATGACGAAGAAAAATTTGGTTACTGCTCTGAGGTTAAAATGTAAATAAGATTATTTGTATTGGTTTTTTATTTTAAGCTTTGTTTCAAGCGAATAAAAGTTTGTTCATTGCTTTAAGTGCAAAAGTTTCTTAAGATTACTTTCTTTTGTTTTAACGTTTATTTTTTGTTATTGGTAAAGATCTTTTTTGTGTTATTTTTGAGAAATAAACAAAAAAAATGATGGGGCTTTGTTAACATTGTCAAAAACTTAAAGTATTTTAATTTATATAATTTTAACCTAATGTTAACCAAGTTGTTCCCACTTCGATTCGATAAGATGAATAAAGTTCTTACTCGTCTTATCCTTTCGAGGCCCATCGACGCAGAGCTGCATTGGGATGATGCTCTAAAGGGGGCAGTAATACCCTACTACTGTTTCTTGTACCTTACTGAATAAAGCTTCAAATTACCTTTCTTTTGATATGAAATATGTTGATATTTGAGAAAAGTCTTGTTCATTCAGGTTGATTACAATACAAAAAATGGGTATTTCTAGTATTTTCAGGGGGGCCCATTTTCAGGGGTGGGTCGGGGGCCCCAAAATTGTTAAATTTAATCTTTTTTGATGTATTTAGTAACAGTGAACCATTTCGAACAGGAAAAAAGGCATGTTCAATGGTTCTGAAAAAAAAGGTCATATATTCGGGTGATGAAACACAATTTTTTGAAATGCCAGTGGGCATAAAAATAAATTTTAGAGGTTGCTCAGAGACTCCAAAATCTGTCAAGTGAGACTACGATCAGCCCACTGTTTTCTCCTGACGTAGTGTTTTATTGATAACATCACTATTTTAATCCCCTATAACACTGGGCAACACGTATTTTATTGAATGATATCTGACACTTGATTCTAGGTAATTTGGGTGCGCTAAATACGAATTTCAACTCGGTTTGGCTCTATCAGGTCCTGATTCTTGTCGACAGCCTATGTGCCATTTTCCAGATTTTTCAAATTAGGACTAAAAAATTAAGTCGTGTTAAATTTTTTTTTTCAAGTTTCATGAATACAAGCAGTTCAAACTACAGTAAAATTACATTATAACGATAGAAATGACTTAAAATAAAAAACAAACATATGAAGCTTTCACTGTGGCAAAAACTTTCTTTTGTATGACTTTCTAGCGTATTTGCTTGTTGATGGCAGGTCTCTTTTCAAGCACCAGCAGTAATCAGCCATCATGTGGGAATCCCAGCGGCCTTGGTACCGTTCCTCCATAATTTTGATATCTTGGTGGAATCTCTCCCCTTGTTCGTCACTTACATCACCTAAATTACTTGGAAATTGGTCAAGATGGCTATTCAAAAAATGCATTTTTATGCTCATATTGCAACCTAACTCTTTGTAGTCCCTTAAAAGTTTTTTTACGATTTCTTCGTAGTTATCTGCCCTATAATTGCCTAAAAAGTTTTCTATCAAGTCCACGAATGAGAACCAGCCACTTTTTTCGCGTTCATTCATGACATTAGGAAAATTGCTGTCTTTAATCATTGTTCTTATTTGTGGACCGTCGAAAATTCCCGCCTTGATTTTTTCATAACTTAAACTTGGAAATTTTGAAGTTATGTATTTGAAACACTCGCCGTTCGTATCTAAAGCTTTTACATATTGTTTAATGAGGCCTAGTTTTATATGCAGAGGAGGAAATATGATTTTATCTCTGCTCACTAAAGGTGGATTAATTACGTTTTTTTCTCCGACAGTAAGTGATGTTCGTGCTGGCCAGATTTGTTTGAAATAATGTTCTTCCTTGGCTCTGCTGTCCCATAAGCAAAGGAAGCAGGGATATTTAGTATACCCTCCTTGTTGTCCTAGCAGAAAATTAACCATTTTTAAGTCAACACATATGATCCACTCGTGCTCCCTATATTTGATAAGATTTAAAACCTTTTCTATATGTTCATACTTTTCTTTTAATTTTGTTGAGTGCCCAATCGGTATCGAGCCGTATAGATTGCCATTATGCAACAACACACACTTAAGACTTCTTTTCGAACTGTCTAAAAACAAGCGCCAATCATTCGCATCGTAAGACTCAACCCCCATCTTCTTTAACAAACCAACTATGTCGCAGCAATATACTAAACTATCCTCTGTTCTAAAATATTTAACAAGTTCTTCTTCTCTTTTTCTGTAAAATGAAATGTGTGTGTTTGAAGTAAGCAAGTTTTTCTCTCTAAGTCTTGAAGCTAAAATTTCCGCAGCCTTTTTTGGCAAATTTAGATCCCTTACAAGATCATTCAACTCGGCCTGGTTAAACTTTTGCGGATCGTTTTGACTTTCAAATACGCTGGGGTCAAAATCGGTGTCTGACTCCTCAAAGTGCATAACAATATTTTCAGGAACATCAACTAATTCTTGAGTTGGCAGACCCTTAAATTTTGGAATGGGGATCTCATTTGAATGTAGCACAGGTCGTATCGCGGTGTCGAAATTTGGGTACTCGATACAATGTTTATTTTTCTTAGTGAAGCCCGAAGTCTTGACAAAGCAAAGGTAGCAATCGGTCTCGTGGTTAGTAGGCTCTCGCCACACCTGATATGGAAAAAAATTGTAAAGCGTTAACAAAAGCGACGAGAGACTTGTTTTTATGAATTTTATCAAAAGTTATCACCCAAACATTTAACATTTCTATGTGTTTCAACCTTATGCAATATTTGAGATTCTTATAAACATTTTCTGTAAATTTTTGTTTATGTACCTAAGTTACAATTACATTTAGCTAAGTTACAGTATACTAGTGATTAAATTACATAGTTTTATGAAATCATAAACTTACCATCGGAACTCCAAAAGGTATTTTTGAATCCGAACCCTTCGTCCAATGTCGCAGTCTTTCAATGCATATAGTGCAGGCTTTATGTGGAGCCCACGATTTATCTTGGTCCCCCAGTTTTATGCCAAAATAAGCTAAGTAAGCTCTTTTACGAAGTCAGTTATATTTGCTCGTTGATGTGGAAGTGTAAAATTTCCACATATATAACAGAAGGAATCAGGGTTGTTTTTGCATTTGAACTTTCTAGTGCTTGATGACATATTGCTTGATTGTTCTGCCGATTTGTAAAGGTATTTAAAGCCCTTAATTCATATAAATTTAAGAAAATCTGAAATATAAACACAAAAATTAGTTTAAATAGGTACTTATTATGAAATAGGTACTTACAATCTATGAAATTAAACTAGAAACACGGATGAGTAGGTACAATATAAATTACGTCTAATTAAATCAACTATATTAAATCACGATGACAAAATTACTCACTAAATCATATGCCAATTCAAAATTATGTTAATGCCCAAACTTAATTAACTAACTCAACTGACTGACTGACTGATTAACTCTGGAAACGAGTCGCTTTTATATATTTTAGTTGTCCCTCTAGAATACTCTACAGAGAACAGGAACGCTCGAGAAAATTTTAGAATTCTATGTTATTTTTAGCTTAATTTACTAATATTAAAATGGGTTAAAAATGACAAAATTAAAAATATTTTTAGGGTGTTACATATAAAAATATACATAATACAACAATACCATAACAATAGGTACAAATACCTAGATAAAAACCTAGTTGCATAATGTGTAACTGCAAAAAGACTTAGCGAGTATTGAGAAAAAAACCTTTTTATGAATACGACGAAAGAGGAGGGGTGTTGAGCAAAATCAGGACCTGATAGAGCAAAACCGAGTAAAAATTCGTGCTCAGCGCACCCAAATTACCTAGAACTAACTGTCAAATCTAATTCAATAGACAAAAAGTTGAAATTTGTTCCCCAGTGTAATTGGCTGAAGTGTCATGTTGCCTTTACCGATCATAGAGATCTTGAAGCCGTGATTGTCTTAAAAGCAGTTTCATTATGGCAACTCTCTGGAGCCCATGCATCACGAGTCCTCGGTTACCCAGGTCTTGCCTGTTAATATGAAGTGTTTCTTCATATAAGTCACGGAATTACTATGACAAACTTCAAATACCAAATACAAACTACAAATTCCGGCAATTTCCATATTTCTAGGGTCGACCTGAAACACCCTGTATATATATATATATCATGTTTATTACTTTTATTTATTATTTATATATAATGTTCAATATGCTATGTGTATGCTTTGTACAATACATGTATGAACATTAGAATTTTTTTGTAACTTCTGCAAATGACAAAATTTATATTAAAGAGGGTAAACTTTGAGTCATTGAGCAAACTCTAAATATAAGTTTTAAGGCCTATAATTTTCCATGGCTTAATTTCTCAGCAAAAGGAACCAAATAAAATTTCAATTTTTTTTTACATCACCTTAATATATACACACAGGGTGTTTCAGGAGGAAAGGTCAATACTTCGGGAGGTGATAGTATCGGTCATTGTGAGAAAAAAAGTTCATATGAACATGTGTCTAATTCTAAATGGTTACGGAGGTAGAGCTGTTTTAATCTGATGCGCGCGCAGCTCTTCCTCCCCCTTCCATCCCCTATAACCTTGAACCATGTAAGCTGTAATGTAAGCATGTAACATAAGCCAATCGACAGCTGACTGTTGTGAGTGACATTGTTTGGTGTTTGAAGCAGTGTTAAGAATGCCACACACCTTCACACATGCCGAATATGCAGATATGGTGTATGTCTACGGTTTTTGCGATGGAAGTGCAACAGCTGCTGTTGCAGAATACCGTCGACGGTTTCCGAACCGCAGAATTCCGGATGGACGAGTGTTTACCAGGGTTTTCAACACATTGCGTGAGATTGGTACACTTCCCAGCGCTCATGTTTCATTTGAACGTGAGGGTCAACAAGGTGTGGATGAAGTGGAAAACATTCTTCAGTTGGTAGAGCGTAGTTCTACTTCTAGCTCACGAAGAATTTCTACACCTCTCGGTGTACCACACACAAGAGTATGGCGAACATTACGTGAGGAAGGCTTGCATCCATATCATGTACAGCGTGTACAAAACCTTCAACCAGGAGACGCTGCCATGCGACTGGAATTTTGTCATTGGGTAAATGCTAATCGCCGATTGCTTCGATCAATACTGTTCACCGATGAAGCTACTTTCACCCGTGGCGGTATCAACAACACTCGTAACTCTCATCGGTGGTCAGACGAAAATCCAAATGCCACTGTGGAAACAAATTTTCAACATCGCTTCTCTGCCAATGTGTGGTGCGGTATCATCGATGATCAGCTGATTGGCCCTGTTACTTTAGAGAATCGTCTTACAGGACAAAGTTACCTAGAATTTCTGCAAAATGAATTGCCAGGACTATTGGAGGATGTTCCTTTGGCTACACGCGCTGGTATGTACTTTCAGCATGACGGAGCTACTCCACATTCTACCCGTCTGGTGATGCAATACCTTAATCAAACTTTCCGTGGTCGATGGATCGGCCGCGGTGGTCCCATTCAATGGCCACAAAGGTCTCGAGACCTCTCTCCGTTAGATTATTGTTTGTGGGGGTGGATGAAAAGTCAAGTTTACAAAAGAAAGGTGGATACACGAGACGAATTGCTCGCGCGCATTTTGGATGCTGCTGCCCGCATAAAGGAACGTCAAGATTAACTCAGACGAACAACACGCGATCTTCGCACACGAGATGCAAAGTGCATTGAGGTTGACGGTGGGATTTTCGAAAATGTATTGTAAACTGTAACAAATTTGTCATTTCTGTATCTGATACCATTCAAAATGCCAATGTTTAAACATTAAATGTTAGAAACAGTAATTGGTTTCTCTTTCTTGATTACCATTAACAATGCTTTTGTATTTGTAGATTCAAACAGCTCTATCTCCGTAACCATTCAGAATTAGACACATGTTCACATGAACTTTTTTTCTCACAATGACCGATACTATCACCTCCCGAAGTATTGACCTTTCCTCCTGAAACACCATATATATATGTATATATATATAATATATATATATATATATATATATATATATATATATATATATATGCGATTAATTTCACAATAAAACATGTGAAATGAATAAATGCTGCAAACCCACAAGGAAAAAGAAAAACGATTCCAAGGCCTTTCGTGTATTCAAAGCTACACCTCGTCAGGGAATGAAGATAAAAGGCGAGAAGCCCATAAATATATACAACGTACAGGAAAACCAAAACAATTAGCACATACTTAACAAGGGTTAATGAGAGGCAAAAGAAATTTTAACATGATGTCGTCAATGTTATACGTCCCCGCACTGTTATTGAAAGTGTTTTTAAAATGAATAAATGCACATTCTAGAATATTTCTTTCTATTATATCTCTGTTTTTAACAAGCGCTTTAGAACTATCCCACTTGATGCTTGGTTACATCTATACATATGGTTAAATAAAGCATTGGAAGTATTAGCTGTTCTACACGCATATTTATGCTGTTTTACCCTAATATCTAACGTTTTACCGGTTTGGCCTATATATACTGAGTTACATTGTGTACATCCAATCGAATACACACTGCCAACAACATTATCAGGGCTATTCTTTATTAGGCGTGATTTAACAGTATTATTATACTTAAAGATTACATTAATGCCAATTGCTTTAAGTACAGTTGGAAGGTATTGAAAATTAACATGGTAAGGTAGGCTAAGGATATTTTTACGCTGAAATTCCTTTACAATTACATTATTATAATACCTATTCTTGGCTTTCTTAAGACAGTTATCTAAAAATGAAGTAGGATAACATAATTTAGTACCAATATTCATGATATTGCATAACTCGGAATCTAAAAATTCAGGACTGACAACTCTCAATGCTCGAAGAAACATAGCAGAGAAAATAGAGGATTTAATCGAAGGATGATGGTCAGAATAAAAATGCACATAAGAGTTATTATTAGTAGGCTTACGGTAGACTTCATATTTGAACTGATTAGAGCATCTCCAAATTTTTAGATCAAGAAAAGATAGGCTTCCATCATTTTCTTTTTCAACTGTAAACTTAATAGATGGGACTAAATTGTTCAGCCTACCAAGAAATAAGTCCACATCCAAATTATTAGGCCAAAGGCATAAAATATCATCTATATACCTATACCAAACCAGGTTAAACTTAACAATCGTAGGCAAAATTCTACTTTCAAAAAATTCCATATATAAATTAGCTAGTACAGGTGAAAGGGGATTTCCCATAGCCAATCCAAACGACATAGCATAAAACTTATTTTCAAACTGAAATTTACAATCTTTGACACAAAGCTTAATTAACTCAATAAGAGTGTTGTGTTGAACAGGGAAAGAATATTCAGAGATCTTATCTTTTAAAAAATCAAGTAGGTCATCAACAGGGACTTTTGTGAATAGCGAGCATACATCGAAGCTTACCAATTTGAAATTAGGGTCATTAGGGAATATCAGTTTGTCAATAAGATCCATGCTATTTACAATATGTGACTCAGAAATAGAGCCAACTAACGGCGTTAATAAACTAACTTACCATTTTGATAGCTTATAGGTTACGGAGCACACTGAGCTAACAATAGGCCTCATGGGATTATTAACTTTGTGTGTTTTTACTAAGCCGTACAGATATGTTAGTGACGGATTGATATTAAGAAACTGCTGTGAAAGCCCATTATAGTTATTTTTTAATATTTCTCTTAATTTTCTGTTAAACATTTTATTAACATCCTCCAATGGGTCTCTATTTAGAGGTTTGTACGTGTCACGATCACTTAATAACGTATTCATCTTTTCAACATAACTGTTTTTGTCCATGATGACGATCGAATTGGATTTGTCCGCTTTAGTAATATGTAATGAATCATTATTTTTCAGTGTTTTTAGGGCTTTTTCAAACCTCAAAGGATAATTCGATTCAAACCTCGTATTAAAAGCACTATACACACAACCTTTGGCTAAAGTCACCTCACTTTCGGAAATATTACTATGTTTTTCAAAATTAATAAAAGACTTAGCAATCAGTAAACTGCTGGGCTTTTTTGGGACTGAGAAACCTAACCCAAAGTCTAACGCACATTTCGTATTGAAGTCTAGCTCTTGGGACGACAAGTTAACAATATTACTAAAATCACTTTTTTAGTCCAGTAACTATTACGAATTAAATCCTCCAGTCTATTGTTTAATTTCCTATTCTGAGTTCTGCATCTTCTACGTAAGTTGTTGTAAATATCATCCAAAAGTGTACTTCTCCACGCATGAGGAACGGTGGAAAAAAATATATTTTTTCTTACTTCGGACTCTCTGAAGGCGTTCTTCACTTCAATGCGGGCTATATTAATATGTTTCTTTAAAATAATCCTTTCGGTGTCACCAAACGGCGTATCGTCCAACATACGGTAGAACTTACGTAGAAGATGCAGAACTCAGAATAGGAAATTAAACAATAGACTGGAGGATTTAATTTGTAATAGTTACTGGACTAAAAAAAGTGATTTTAGTAATATTGTTAACTTGTCGTCCCAAGAGCTAGACTTCAATACGAAATGTGCGTTAGGCTTTGGGTTAGGTTTCTCAGTCCCAAAAAAGCCCAGCAGTTTACTGATTGCTAAGTCTTTTATTAATTTTGAAAAACATAGTAATATTTCCGAAAGTGAGGTGACTTTAGCCAAAGGTTGTGTGTATAGTGCTTTTAATACGAGGTTTGAATCGAATTATCCTTTGAGGTTTGAAAAAGCCCTAAAAACACTGAAAAATAATGATTCATTACATATTACTAAAGCGGACAAATCCAATTCGATCGTCATCATGGACAAAAACAGTTATGTTGAAAAGATGAATACGTTATTAAGTGATCGTGACACGTACAAACCTCTAAATAGAGACCCATTGGAGGATGTTAATAAAATGTTTAACAGAAAATTAAGAGAAATATTAAAAAATAACTATAATGGGCTTTCACAGCAGTTTCTTAGTATCAATCCGTCACTACCATATCTGTACGGCTTAGTAAAACCACACAAAGTTAATAATCCCATGAGGCCTATTGTTAGCTCAGTGTGCTCCGTAACCTATAAGCAGGGCCGGATTAAGACCTTTAGAGGCCCTAAGCACTTAAAAGATTTTGGTGCCCCATATATATGTAATTCAAAATATAAACAAAAATAAACCATAAAATAAAATTTTATTTTTTGAAATGAAACAAAACTTACAGTAAGATGGAAAATAATGTTTATTTTTGTATACTTCCACTTCATTTATATTTGAAAAGTTTTCTCCTACTTTTTTTAATTGCAAAGTCTTTGATCAGATCCTCAAAACTAATCTTACGTAACACATCTGCTTCTATACTTAGTAGAGATAAGGCATCCAGCCTGCCTTGTTGCATAGTTGTTCTGTTGGTATTTTTAATATACTTCAACTGAGAAAATGAACGCTCAGCTGAGCAATTTGTGACCATTAATGTTAAAAATATACGAAAGGCAATTTCTACATTTGGGAAGGCACACTCAATATTGTCTTCTACAATTATTTTATAAAGTTCAGCATGACTGAATCTTGTTTTTACATTTTTTTTTGCACTGAACTTATGGCACACATATGAGTGAAACTGCTGAAGCTCAGCAGAGAAATTAGTGTTCAAGTCCTCTGGGTAAGCATCAATCATCTTTTTACAACCCTGAGAATACCTTTCAATTTCAGTAGATGATGAAGTGGTGACATTATGTGGCACATCACTTAGAAAAGAAAATCTCCTGCTATTTCTTTGTATATCTCTCCTCTTCTTCTCATCTCAGTTTCAAGTTTGTCAACAATTGTGTAAAAGGTGGTGATAAGAAATTTATCTCTGGCATTCAGATATACTTCTGGTGCATCTCCGTCATTGGGTACCTTCTTTCTGATACGTTTGCGAGTTTGAGCTGCCTTGTAATCAACATCTGGTAGCATTTCCTTTGTAGCTGCTTCATATCTTTCAAATTCATCTCGTGAAGTGCACAGTTGGTCAGCTAATGATCCATACAGATCTGCACATGTTTTTAAGTTCACATCCTTATTCTGTAGAACTTTGCTTACTCTATGAAAATTTTGCAAAATCTCATCCCAAAAATTCAACATAAAAACGAATTCTAGCTCTTGCATCTTATTTGCAATATTATTTGCTTCTCTTCTAGTGTCTCCCTTTTGTGACTGGTCTTCAGCTATACATTCTAACGCTTCTAAAATTTTAAGGAAAGATTTCAAAATTGCTGCTGTTGCCATAGCATGTGCCTCCCATCTGGTATCAGAGAGGGATTTTAAGACACTTTCATTTCCAATACAACCTTTAAGAATTTCCCACCTGCTGGTTGAGGCTAAAAAAAAGGTATAGAGCAACTGCACTGTAGAGAAGAAATTAACCGCCTCTTGACAGCAGTCAACAGCACTTCGGCCTACCAGATTTAGTGAATGGGCTGCACAGGGCACATATATAGCAAACTTGTTTGTTTCTAAAATTTTTTGCTGCATCCCCTTATAACGCCCAGACATGTTGGCAGCGTTGTCGTAAGATTGACCCCTACATTTTGAAAAGTTTAGCTTACAAACTTCACGTAAGTACTGCAACACCTGATTTGCCATTTCCTCACCAGTATGGCTTTTCATTTTCAGAAAGGTTAAAAAGCGTTCAATAGGCTGTCCATCTTTTAAGTACCTAAGTACAACACTTAACTGATCGATATGTGATAGATCTGGTGTTGAATCAACTGACAAACTAAAATAACCAGAAGATTTTACTTCGTCAACAATGAGTGCGTGGACCTTTTGAGCCATTAGTTGAATGAGTTCCTCACAGGTGGTTTTGGACAGGTAAGAAGGATTTCCTTTGCCAGAATTTCCATATTTCAAAATGTGACCTGCTAAAAATGGATCAAACCGGCTTATGAGCTCAAGCAGCCCTAAAAAATTCCCATTCTGCAATGATCCAAATCTTTCTTCTGTTCCTCGAAAAGACAAGCCACGTTCAGCTAACGTACAAATAACAGCTATGACACGCCTCAAGACATGTTCCCAGTAATCACACTCTTCCTGAATTTGTTTTTCCAACTGTTGTCCCAACCCCGCACCTTGTCTGCGAGTTAAGTATGTTAGCATAGAGTCTCGGTGAGTAGTGCTTTTTTCATGATGATCAATTACAATAGTATTTCGCCAGTCACTGAACCCTTCTCTTATAACAAAATGTGAGACATTTTTAGGAGCAAACAGTTTACAAACATAACAGTAAACTGATCCTGTTGATGGTGAATACAATAACCACTCTCTCTTGTATTTCTCACCATTGGCTTTTGTCCCAACGAAAAGTTTTTGTGAACAGTATCTTGCTGGTTTGCCACTACTGAAATGCCGGTAAGACTTGTCAAATGGCCCATTGTGGTGTTGACAGTCACTGGGTCCACAAGCAATCCAATAAGCCACATCATCAGCAGAGAAATCAAGCCACAACCCTGGATCTTTTGCTATATTTACTTCATCTTCTGCAGACTGATTCATTTCACCACCATCACCATGGTCCACTAAACTTTCATTTTCAGCAATTATTTCAACCCCAGAATGTCTTGTAAAGCAACTTGAATCAACATTTGCAGTAGAGGTATCAAGAGAATTTACAGGCAAAGTGAGATCAGTAGTGAGACATGTGGTAGATGAACCTGCTTGTGACACCTCGGTGATTCCAACGTCATCATATTTTGATTTTGAAGTGATCAAAGTGGTATTTGTGTCCACTTCTGATGACGGAGATTGGTTTTGATTCAGAATCGGTATATCATGTTGACGTTGTGGTCGTGGAACTTGTGTGAAGAAATCAGTCAGCTTTGCAGTCTTGGACTCTAAATCCAAAGTCTTCTCTTGTTTCTCTTTTGATAGTTTTCGCTTTTGTGCACCACTTAACTGAACACGTTTCATCTTGGTTCTTGGGGTCTGTAAAATACAGAAATAAAAAGAATATTTTATTTGTATATTATGTGGCAATCAACACAGTTACACATATCACAATCTTGGCTTTGTTCTTTTATTCTCAGAAAGACAAAATGGGAACCGTACACAACCAAAGTGGCAATTTAAATATAAGTGGCAATTAAATATAACTCAACCGAAATATCAACTCGAAATGTTGAATACAAATCAAATCGAAAGAAGGAACCAAAAGAAGGAACCGAAAGAAGGAACCGAAACCTATAAAATAAAAATACTTAACATTAGAATTAATAATACGCAATCTATAAAAATATCAATATTAACATTTCACTATTAACGAGCCACATTTTATATTTACATTTATTTATTTATTTAAAACACAATATTTAATTATAGGAAATATGAACATTTGCTTAGGGCCTAAATTGTCCTAACTACGTTTGATGTTATATATACATTACAAATTATTCACTCTGGTTATTACAATCTAAATTCTTTTATACTGTTATGACAATAGATAAATAAATTATAAAATAAAGATACGTGTATGATAAAATATTGTTATATATACAAATAAAGTACACTTCATAGACTTACCCTAGAAGAAGAGAGAGCAACAGATAAACTTCTTCAACGCTAATTAACTTAGGTCAGTATATCTTATTATTATAATGGCCGTGATAAACATCACTTGATACAACAGCAATATAGAGAGTTTATAGTTTCTTTTATTTTAATATTAATTTATATTACAATTCTATAAACCTAAATCTTTCTGTAAAACAATACCAAATGATTATGTAAAATATATATTTAATATTATATGCACAAATCACACGTTCAGAATAACTTCCTATAGCACACGAAAATATTTAATCTATATGTATTTTTAATATGGCGCTCAAAGATTTGATATAAACAAAATAATAACGCAAAGCGTAAAGTGTGTGATTACAACGAAATATATTTATTCTCTCAAAAGGGTTGTTGTTCACTACAAATTCAAACAATGAAAAAAAAAAATACTATATATGAATATATATAATTCAGTTTTCAACAGCTTATAGGCTATAAGCCGCGATTATAATAGTATAATAAATCCATGGTAAATCCGACAATGGAAAATTTCTGTGGTGCCCCCCTTCCCTTGATGCCCTAAGCACGGGCTTATTTTGCTTAATGGTTAATCCGGCCCTGCCTATAAGCTATCAAAATGGTTAGTTAGTTTATTAACGCCGTTAGTTGGCTCTATTTCTGAGTCACATATTGTAAATAGCATGGATCTTATTGACAAACTGATATTCCCTAATGACCCTAATTTCAAATTGGTAAGCTTCGATGTATGCTCGCTATTCACAAAAGTCCCTGTTGATGACCTACTTGATTTTTTAAAAGATAAGATCTCTGAATATTCTTTCCCTGTTCAACACAACACTCTTATTGAGTTAATTAAGCTTTGTGTCAAAGATTGTAAATTTCAGTTTGAAAATAAGTTTTATGCTATGTCGTTTGGATTGGCTATGGAAATCCCCTTTCACCTGTACTAGCTAATTTATATATGGAATTTTTTGAAAGTAGAATTTTGCCTACGATTGTTAATTTTAACCTGGTTTGGTACAGGTATATAGATGATATTTTATGCCTTTGGCCTAATAATTTGGATGTGGACTTATTTCTTGGTAGGCTGAACAATTCAGTCCCATCTATTAAGTTTACAGTTGAAAAAGAAAATGATGGAAGCCTATCTTTTCTTGATCTAAAAATTTGGAGATGCTCTAATCAGTTCAAATATGAAGTCTACCGTAAGCCTACTAATAATAACTCTTATGTGCATTTTTATTCTGACCATCATCCTTCGATTAAATCCTCTATTTTCTCTGCTATGTTTCTTCGAGCATTGAGAGTTGTCAGTCCTGAATTTTTAGATTCCGAGTTATGCAATATCATGAATATTGGTACTAAATTATGTTATCCTACTTCATTTTTAGATAACTGTCTTAAGAAAGCCAAGAATAGGTATTATAATAATGTAATTGTAAAGGAATTTCAGCGTAAAAATATCCTTAGCCTACCTTACCATGTTAATTTTCAATACCTTCCAACTGTACTTAAAGCAATTGGCATTAATGTAATATTTAAGTATAATAATACTGTTAAATCACGCCTAATAAAGAATAGCCCTGATAATGTTGTTGGCTGTGTGTATTCGATTGGATGTACACAATGTAACTCAGTATATATAGGCCAAACCGGTAAAACGTTAGATATTAGGGTAAAACAGCATAAATATGCGTGTAGAACAGCTAATACTTCCAATGCTTTATTTAACCATATGTATAGATGTAACCATAGCATCAAGTGGGATAGTTCTAAAGCGCTTGTTAAAAACAGAGATATAATAGAAAGAAATATTCTAGAATGTGCATTTATTCATTTTAAAAACACTTTCAATAACAGTGCGGGGACGTATAACATTGACGACATCATGTTAAAATTTCTTTTGCCTCTCATTAACCCTTGTTAAGTATGTGCTAATTGTTTTGGTTTTCCTGTACGTTGTATATATTTATGGGCTTCTCGCCTTTTATCTTCATTCCCTGACGAGGTGTAGCTTTGAATACACGAAAGGCCTTGGAATCGTTTTTCTTTTTCCTTGTGGGTTTGCAGCATATATATATATACCCCTAACATATAGGTTATTTTTCTTAGGTTATTTTTCTTTGCAGGGTTCCCATACCTCTTACAGTATACAGGTATACCCCGCTTAGCGCAACCCCCTTTAGTGCTGATTCGTTATGGAGTTCTTTGTCCTGGAAGCGAAAGCTTTTTTATGTGTTACTAACCTCAACCCCCCCAAAAATTTTTTTTAAATAATCTATACTGTAACGCTAGGTTGTTTTAAACACTACACAATAAGCGAAGCGTGTATATATTACAGCAGTACATAACAGCTTAGCATCTCTCACAACACTGCTCGACTCTTACATCAGCCGCGTTCCATGTCCATAACCTGCGACGTCACTTTGCATTGGCAGCTTCACTAACACTGTCATAATCATAAATGCAGCGCGAGACCTGTCAATGCAGAGGATGTCATTATTGTTTACATTGCTTTCAGCTACATAGGAGGAGTAGGAGCGCAGTCGGTGCGACGGCAGTCGGTGCGACGGCAGTCGGTGGTCAACATTACGCAAGCTCCGAAAGAATGCGCTGGTGAGTTTTATTTTATGTTTTTGTTAATATTTTTTATGTTAATAACAAATAATTATTATTTTTATTATTATTATTTTTTTATTTTTTTATTTTCAGGACTATAGTCTGCCAATAAACCTTTTCATTTTCATTTTCATTTATGTATAAATTATGTGTTTATTATCATTAACGCTGTTACCGATACCTAGAGTACATGTATATATTTAGTGTAGCAAACGTTTATATATATTCCCATCACCCCAGTTATTTCTTAATATCGTTTATATATACACCCAGGAGAGCATTTATTGGATAATAAAACACAACTACATCATTCTGTTTATTTAGATGAATTATTGGAATTAATTTCATGAAATATATAAAAAATAAATATACAATCAAAATAGTTCAGAAGAATTTTATATACACTTTAAACGATACATATAAATATATGCATTCTTAAATAATAATATTAGCACAGGAGAAATCTATATACACATTTATATTAAATAACAATAATAAAATTTTACAAATATATAGAAAATAAATATACTGCAAAGCAATATACATCAAAACACATACACCTTATGTTCTACTACGCTTAACTAAAATACTAAACTCGCACGTGATCGAGTCTAGTTATATCATTTCTAAGATATTTCGAAGAGTAAACCTTTTGAATAAGCATCCACTTCAGACCATTCTCGCCATATTCATTTCTACACTCGGTAAGCCCGTCGAACAGAGCGGTGTATGCATATTCAAGAACCGTATCAAAATAAAGCATGTCCGTAACACGTGCGTCTAATATAGGCTTCAGCTTGCGGATTTCAAACATTCTGTGAAGGATGAAGCGGTTTCGTGTGGGGACAAGAAGGTTATTATCAGACGCATTGTTCCACATCAGGCGTATATCAATGCATGGCTGATCGCTATTTATACAGAACGTACAAACAGTGGCATATGAGGGGGTACCACTAATCTGTTCTCTTCTTGTACTTACACCTGCAGGTATTTTATAACGATCCTCGCTCCACTTCTCAACAATCACGAAGACTATTCATCTCAACACTTAAATAAACAACATTACGTTTACCAGAGTTTGTTTGTCTACAAGTCATTTCCAGTACATAGTTAACGGCACCTGTTTTACGCCTGAGCTCACGCAATGACTTCGTCACGGACACATCGTGTACGGCATTGAGAATGCTGTTCAAAGGAAGCTCCATCGTATTCTATTGTGAGGAGGGCAAGTCCGGTCGGTTCAAGCTCTGAGATGGCTATGAGCAGCCGGTGCGCAGTTTGGCACAGATACAGGTGTGTGAAACGAGTCACAGGGGTGATTCATATTAAGCGTTAATGTTTCGTGTAGGGGTTTGTTCCAACATGAAAGAGTCATGTGAATACTTGTGCCCCATTATACTGGCCAACCGTTTAGAGAACTTTTCCACCTGCGACACACGAAGTAATATCGGCTTTAATGTTTTATCTCTCCCACTCCCGAGAATGCGCACCAGACATTTTCGTTCAGGTGATTTTCACGAACTAAACATTTTATTCACAACTCCGGCGCAATATTTGAGAGAAACATGTGTCCATATTTATCCTTTTTGCCTAGCAAGCGATACTCATCTCTAAATTCTATTAAAAACTCACGCAGGCCTTTAGCACAACCTCACTGCAAACCTCGTCATGATATATATTAATGTAGTGGTAAAAATATTTCAGATTGTCTATTATGACAAGATTTACATTCTCAGCCGCAGGGTACGAGTACTCGGTATGATGCAGCATGACATAATACTGCTTGTCAACCACTCATCAACAAGACTCACTAACCATACCCGTTCCTTCTCTTCTGCACGTGTTTTTTCTGTCACTTCACGGTATATGTAAGCTTTTATGCAGTTTAGTCCAACAACATAGTCCATTGTGCCATGAAATCCTGCAGTGTTCTCGCCAGAATAGCCGTAGGGTATTTGAACCTCCTGTTCCTCAAGCTTCGCACGGTTCAATGTAGCCTTAAGAGTCTCAAAGGAGGGAGGGTAAGGGAGTTTTTCAGTATCCACCACATCTGTAGACTTTACCGAGTACCACTTCATAAACGTCGAGCACGCGATATCAAAAAGGTTGCCATCACTATTTTTCGTCTACGTGAGATTTCTTCAAATACACGTCTGAGACCCAGGGCTTGCAGCGGTCAACTGAACATGCAGGGGTAGAAATATGCCCAAATAGTGGCAAGAATCACGTGACCTTTGCTCTATCATACAGGGGCGGAGCTTAGGACTTTTCCTGTACATACGCACACACACACACACACACACACACAAAAAGGAGAAAATGAAACGCTTTATTTAATACGATTTATTCAATAACCATATCATCGATTATTCAAGGTGTATATATATTCAAATACGTGTAATAAATAAAATAAACATATCGTTAGCAAGTAAATATATATATATATATACCATATGTCCCACAAAAAAGTACACCCAACTTTAGATTGTACTAACTCCTCCAAAAATTGACATATTTTGGATCTGTTTGTTTGATTTAATAGAGCAAATTATTCTTTGTTAACGTTCAAAATTTATTCATGTTTGAACGATTTAGTGTTTAAGCATCTGCTTTTAACTGAAGGGTACAACAAAATGGATAAGATACAAAGCAGATTTTTCTTTATTCCTTATTGCAAAAGTTATGCTTAGTTTCGTTTTCTTTCAACATGACCGCCATTCCTATCGATACAAATCTGGAGTCGAGCTCTCATCTTCCCCATCACTCTTTTGATAAGATCTGGATTGTCTTTTAACAAGTTGATTTCAGCTGTGATGCGAGTCCTCAAATCATCTAAATTGATAGGTTGTGATGCAAATACTCTACCGTATGCACCAAAAAATCATCCACCTGACAATCATATCTACGAAAAGAATAACTCTAGACAAAAACTGTCTCTCTGGGTAGGACTGTGCGGTAATAGAGCGGTAATTGGCCCGGTCTTTTACGATGGTAATCTAAATGGTGAAGCTTACCTAGAAATGATAGACCGAGAAATCCTTCCACAAATACGTATTACTTATGGAAACCGATTTAATCGTATTTGCTGAGTGCAAGACGGAGCTCCTGCTCATAGGAGAGTTATTGTGAAGGAACGCTTGCAGGAAGTCTTCCACCAAAGAGTAATTGCTACAGGCCATGACATTGAATGGCCTCCCAGAAGCCCTGACTTGACCCCGTGTGATTACTTTTTATGGGGTCATTTGAAAAAATAGAGTATTTGCATCACAACCTATCAATTTAGATGATTTGAGGACTCGCATCACAGTTGAAATCAACTTGTTAAAAGACAATCCAGATCTTATCAAAAGAGTGATGGGGAAGATGAGAGCTCGACTCCAGATTTGTATCGATAGGAATGGCGGTCATGTTGAAAGAAAACGAAACTAAGCATAACTTTTGCAATAAGGAATAAGAAAAATCTGCTTTGTATCTTATTAAAATTATGTTAAAGTATCTATTATTATGTATTTGTCTTTTCATTACTTCGATAGCACACACATTATTTTTTCATTGACCAATTTTTCGCAATCCATTTTGTTGTACCCTTCAGTTAAAAGCAGATGCTTAAACACTAAATCGTTTAAACATGAATAAATTTTGAACGTTAACAAAGAATAATTTACTATATTAAATCAAACAAACAGATCCAAAATATGTCAATTTTTGGAGGAGTTAGTACAATCTAAAGTTGGGTGTACTTTTTTGTGGGACATATGGTATATATATATAAAACAATCAAGGGTTATGATAGCCAAAGGGTACGGTATCATAGGTACCATGCACCTGGTAACGTTTCCTATAGGTGTTACGACACACTTTCGTACCCCTAAGTTCCTTCACACCCCCCTAACTTCTGGACCCGAAAATTGTGGGTCCCTACAGTCAGTTGGGGCGGTTGGTCGCTCTCATCATCCAATCACACTAGCTCCTTCAACGAATCAAAGTTAACGATCCGTCGGTTCGCCTATTTAATCCTCACCCATACCCCTTAAGTTTTTGGATCCGTATTCACCCTACCGCGCTGTGAATATCACACTATCTGTGTCAGCGTACAGAACCCTCCGCCCAAGAGAATACAATTGACCCCCAAAGTTTGATGCGAGCGTATGCGGTTGTGAAGCTGGGTATGTTTGTAACACGCGGTGTGTCTGTGGCCAATTCGGTGATGTTGTACTTTATTATGTACGTATTACCTACATTCACGATCTTCATGACCTCATAATCCCACACCTCGTTATAATTTTTGGCTAGATGAACGTTCACCTTGCCTGTATTCTGTGCAAATTTTCCCCAAAGACTATTTAGGCAACTTTGCACTAAAGCGCTTGTCCGGGTTCTTACAAATTGGCAACGGTCAAGATGTATCCCTTCACGCCGCAGAGGCGTACCGAAGGGAAGGGCGACAGGGGCGATCGCCCCCCTTGAGCTAATAAATTATTATTTTCCCAGTAAAATTGTTAGGTTACAACAGTATGAGAATGAAAGTGAAAAAATTTCGGCGCCTTCGGCGCTAACTCTTCCCTCCCCTATAACTAAAAACCTAATATGGCTTAGGATCCCGAAAACTCTTAATCCGGCCTTGAGAATAATTTTCTTTTACAAAGGTAACAGTCCAAGGAAATGCTTAATCTCAAAATTAGCATTTTTTTATTCTTATGTCAATACAAATCTGAGCATCCTAAATAATTGCGGTTTGCATTGAATATTATGTTACGAATCAGATTTTTATCATAATTTTTATATTTTTCATAATATAATTTTTTTATTTTTATTCATGTGTATTAGCAGTAAACTCCTACCAGGCGCGTCCCTCAGGTGGCGGATGAGGGAACCCCTCATCTCAATACAGTTGAGGGCTGCTCCGAATAACCAATGAGTCGTGGACCAAACGGGTAGTAGAGGAGTGGCTAGCCGGCTACCCTATTAGGCAAGAAACCTGCATGAAGATGTCGAGTAATAGCAATACGAATATGGCTACCGCGTCCGGGGGAACCGACGAAAACAACGCGAATATGGCTACCGCGTCCGGGGAACCGACGCGCAGCAGGGTGTTAGGGCCACAGCCCTGCGGCAGAAAATGGGCGATCTGGTCTGCGAAAGGAATAACTACAATCGGCACAATTAACGTAACTACACTTTATAGACCGGGAAGACTCAGAGGTATTATTGAGGAAATCAATAGATACAGATGGGATGTGTTGGGAGTGGCGGAAACCCATTGGGTGGGAGAGAGAGAATTGATGATGGATGGAGTTAAGGTGCTGTACTCAGGGAGACCTAATAACACACACAGAGAAGGGGTGGCAGTTCTACTGGGAGAGAGAGCCCAGAGAGCTTATGTGGAGCACAAGGCAGTAAATTCAAGGATAATATCGGTAACGCTAAGGGGCCAGCATAAGAATTGTAAGATCATACAGGTGTATGCACCTGACTTCTCACATGGAGATGATGAGGTGGAAGAGTTCTATTCGCAGCTGGAGGAGGAGATTGAGCGAAGGAGGGATGGAGATGTGCTCATGGTGATTGGCGACTTCAATAGTAAAGTTGGTAGTGATAACGAAGGATACGAAGACGTGATGGGGAAGTTTGGTCTGGGCGAGAGAAATGAACGGGGTGAGAGGATGCTGGAATTTTGTCAACCAAATCGTCTATGCAAAACGAACACACGCTTCTACCACAGAGTGCAGCACATGTATACCTGTACACACCCAGATGAGATACATAAGAATTGTATTGACTATATATTGGTGAATAAGAGATGGAGAACATCGGTAATGCGAACCAAGGTGATGAGAGGAGCTGATTTTGGAACAACACACGAATTACTGCTGTCAAACATTCGAATTAAATTTAAGGCAGAAGGAAGAAGGCAACGAGAAGTAAATAGATATAATCTGGAAAAATTGAAGATAGCTGAGGTGAGAACAACCCTCCAAGCACGGATAGGTGGACGATTTGAACCCTTACTCGGGCTGAATGAAAATACCGAACAAATGTGGTGTAGAGGAAGGGATATACTCAAAGAAGAAGCAGAGATGGTTTTGGGGAAGAAAAGGAGAGTCAGACATGAGTGGGTTACAGAAGAGCTATTGGATCTGTGTCAAGAAAAAAGAGAAGCAAAAAAGGCCAAAAACATTATGCCATCCCAAGAGAATAAGGCGAGATATAGGCAAAAATGTAGAGAGGTGGAAAGGAAGCGCAGAGAAACTAAAGAAAGATGGGTTGAAAACCAATGTATGACTTGTGAAGAAAGCTTCCGAAGAGGACAATCGAAAGAATTGTTTAGAACCGTGAAAACCTTGACAAGAGAATGGAGGCACAATACATCTGTGGTAAGAAATGAAAACGGTGATAAGGTGTCTGCCGAGGAGGAAGTGCGGACTATATGGAGAAGACACTTTGAGAACGTACTAAAAGGATGCGAGAATCCTGTGAATGTGATGGACTACCCTGAACTTGGAAGAGCGGAACGAAATAGGCAGGAAACTCCAGTAATCATGGAGGAGGAAGTAGAAAAGGCAATAAAAACATTGGCGAACGGCAAAGCCACAGGAGCTGATGGAATCCCGAAGGAGTTGATGGAGGTGGGCGGTGAGGCTGTGGTGAGGTGGATGCGTGGTCTTTGTCAGGTAGTGTTGGAGGGAGGAAGGGTGCCGAGTGACTGGAGTGAGGCCATTATATTACCCATATACAAGAAGGAAGATGCCAAGAGATGCGAGAATTATCGACCCATCAGCTTACTATCGCACTCTTATAAAGTTCTCGCCAAGATAATCCAAGATAGGATAAAGAGAAGAGAAGATGAAGTGATCTCGGAAGAACAGGCAGGTTTCAGAGCAGGTAGAGGCACAGTTGACCATATATTCACTTTCTCGCAGATTATCAAGAAGATGTGGGAAAAAGGAACAGATGTGTTCTGTGTGTTTATTGATTTTAAGCAGGCTTTCGATTCGGTATGGAGAAAAGGTATGATGAAAGTGCTGGAATGTTGGGGAATAGAACAAAGCATAATTGACACAATCAACAGTTTATACGAACACACAACAGCAAGAGTAAGGAAAGACCAGATCTTAACGGAGCGATTCAGAACAACGGGCGGAGTGATACAAGGGTGCCCGATGTCCCCCCACCTCTTCAACATGTTTATAGAATGGGTGATGGCGATAGCACTGGAAAATTGCCATACAGGTGTTAAGATCGGTGGGGTGGAAATAACAAACTTGAGATATGCGGATGATATAGTTCTACTAGCAGAATCGAAAGAAGATCTCCAGAGAATGGTCTCATTGACAGACGAACAATGTGCCAAATACAAGCTAGTGGTTAACAGAGAGAAGACAAAATGTATGAAGATTGGACGCCTGAGAGAAGTTTTAGACATACGGCTGGGCGGAGAAAAAATAGAATAGATGGATGAGTTTAAGTACTTGGGAATAAGGGGTTCCAAAAAACCTTATCCCCCCCCCATTTGCAGCTTACATGTTTACTTATATCGAAATAGTTTTTAGTGATTATAAAAATATATAAAATTCTTTATTTATTGCAGGTATTAAAATTACTCTAGCTGATAAAGTGATAATATAATGGCTTCTCAATTAATTGGTGATTCGGAGAGGCAACGTGTGATAGATCGCATACGAGCAATAACATTTCGGGAAGCTCGTGATGCTGGAGCCACCTTTATAACACGTTCATGGGTTGCCAAAACGTTGCGAAGAAGTGAGGACTTCGTCAAAAGAAATTGGAATAAAACTTTGGATGAATGTGAAATGGATACAACCAAATCTGGGCGCCCAAATTTGCCACTCTCTCAGGAAACAAAGGACATCATTGAAAGCGGTACGCGTAAGCGGAAAAACAGCTGTGCTAAACTTTCTAGAGAGATCGAAGTGTTGAGAGGAAAGATCGTTAGTGGTGAGATCATTCGACTGTACCGTCATAGGCAAGGTTTAAAGCCTTGGCATGAACTTCCAAAGCCAAGAAAAACTCAACTTAACATCGATGACAGAATGTGGTTTGCCCATTATCTTGAAGATTGGGATATGGATGATTTCATGCATTTAGCTGTCTCCGATGAATTTTTTGTTTACGTAACACATCAGCCTAACTACCAAAATGATCGAGTGTGGGCCACAACACCAGATGAAATCGATGACAATGAACATTATCGCGAATTATTAAAAAGTCCAGACTGTGTTGGTGTGTTTGTTTTGTTCACTGCAAAGAAGCTCATGTGGGTGCTGAAGCCAAATGGTCAGAGTTGGGATGGACAGTATTTTCGTGATATTATTCTATCCCAGCATGTCATTCCTTTTCTAAGAAACCCAAACAATGTTATGGATGTCGATCAGGTCACACTTCTGCACGATAAGGCCCCCTGCTTTAAGGCATTAGCCACTCAACAGTTGTTGCGGAACCATGAGATCGATTTCTTTGGAAATGAAGAATGGCCAGGAAATTCTCCTGAGCTGAACGTCTGTGAACACATTGGATCAGTTATAAAAGACAAGGATGAATGTCTCTTGTTTCAAGAACCTGCAGCAAATCGATTTTCGAAGGATACAATGACGCAACACATTGAAACTGTTTTAGCAAATTTGCGTAACGATCAAGATCTATTCACGTCACTTTTGGCAAGTTACCCAAAGCGAATTGAGGCTGTCTTGGAAGCCAATTGCGGGAACACCAAGTTTTAATTGTTTCTCATTAAATGTAGGATTAAATTCTCTTTTGTAAGGTATGTTTAGTTTTACTGTACCTCTAATGGTTTAGGTCATGGGCGGGGGGGGCTAAGGTTTAATGGAGCCCCGTATATTCCAGAATGACAAAGAGGCTAAAGAAATACCATGAATTAATAAAAATCTACCATCGATTGCCCCAGGCAATGCAACAGATGTTTGTTAAAAATATCGACTCGGACTTTTTATAATGCATCTGTGAAATCTGTCTTAATGTCATAAAATGTAATGTACCAATGAAACCCCCTCAAAAGGCTCGCCTACGCCGTTGCAAGAACATAATACGTACACTCACTCGTAAAAGTCAAACTGTAGAGAAGAAAAACTACTTTTTTAAAAAGAGGGGGGGTTATTCTTACCCATCTTATTTTCAGTTTTGGGGCCTTTACTAACTAGATTAATATAATGAAGAAAGTGGTAGTGATTCCACACGAGGTGTATGCTTCACTGCAAAGTTCAAAGAATCCAGACATGGTTCTAGAGCCCCGTAAAAGCAGGCTTAAAAGAATGGAAAGCGAATTGTTGGCCCTATTAGAAAATGAAAAGTCACCTGATGAGAAAAGAGTCTTATACCAAGAAGCTCTGCAGAAATTTCTTCATGAGTACGAAAATTATAAGAATTCGACAGAGATCCCCGTGGTTATTAGGCACAACGCGAACAAAGATGAGCATGGCAACATAGGACCTGGGTCCGACGTTAGAGCTGACCAACCAAAGAATATCGGGTCGGCCCCACAACATCTCGAACACGTATCAAAAAGCAGCCTCCCACATACATTGAGGAATAAAGGTTTAAGTCTTTATAATCTATTGAGTGAGGACTCCATCATACAGTGGACCGATACATGTGAGATCATTGTGGAAGGAACAAAGATACAGGGCTCGAATATCGTCGATATCGTCCATGATCTGGTGAGAAAGTGGGATAGACCCTCACCATCAGGATGGAAGCATATTAAAGCAAGACAACAACAAATAATATCCCCAAAACATTGATAAGAAATCTGAACAGTTTAGAAGACTTGATGCAAGCCTCGCATGTGCCACAAGTTCTAGGGTTGCCAGATTTTAATGACCGGATTAAAGGACACTCAAAACGTTTTCAAGCTGCCACTCCCAGATTCTCAAATTTATATATATATATATATATATATATATATATATAGAGAGAGAGAGAGAGAGAGAGAGAATGATGCTCCCAAAAAATTTGTAAATGTTATAGGATAAATATTTATTTCAACAAGCAGATCGAAATAAAGGACTGTCCTTTGAAATAAAGGACGTCTGGCAACCCTGGGCCCACAACTGACCACGCCATCACCCCCAGCAGTAGCACTTCTGAAGAAGAGAAAAAAGAGACCAAACAACAACGGTCAGCCCTCTCCACGTGCTTCTAAAATACGTAAATGGCTAAAATATTAAGAAAACGCTATTATGACATTTCTAACCCAGCCTCCTACGGAGACGTTGATAGAATGTACAGTAGGGTGGGTCAAAACACAAAAAAATAATTTATCCAAAAGCCACGCATTGCATGGATTTCCTCTTAGTGTCCTTATCATTACATAAAAAATAAGCACTGTGCTACCCCCAGAGGAGTCGCACAAAGTACCCCCTTTACCCATTTGAGGAACCCTTGTTATCATTTTCCTTTGACTTATATGATATATATTGTGCGATCAGCTTTCTAATCAGGTTTTTTTCTTTTCAGATGATATAGGTTCATGATTTAAGTAATTCTCTCTTAAAAAATAACCACACGTAGCAAGACGGCTAATTCTGCTTTCCACCTGCCATGATACTATGGAAAAACTATACACGCTTACAACATGGTATCGTATGTGGTACCTTTATTTCTTAATTAAATATGAATTATTAATTAATTCAGTTAAATATCTATACAAAATTGCCTCGGGATTGGCGCCATAGCCTATTGGCAATGAAATAATTGCCATACATACGGTACATAGAACCCATATGTAGGCATCGGGCCTACATAACCACGAGAAACAAATTTATTATTTCATGATCAAATTTTCCATTGGTGACTCATGAGAATTACATCAAGACAAGGTTCAACAACCTTTGCCAAATCAGCAATTTATACTAAAATACGAAGATTATACTATAGGAGTGGCTCGGAGCTGCATATGTAACAGCGATGCTTTAAGCAAGGAAGATGTGCTTTGTCTTCCTACAAGTTCTGAGTGAATTCCTTAAATATAAAACAATATACAATATACAATATATACAATACCTTCAGGTGTTTAGAAAATGACTGCCTATATTAGTTACAAAGTGTCAACTCGCAGTGTAGGCTCCATCGTAACGGGCCTACAGCGAAGAAGATCGTCACGCCCTACATCGAAACCGAACTAAGGTCCAACGAAAATAAGGTGGGACAATTTCTTTTCGTTCACATATAGGCATCTAAAATCCCGAAGCTAGAATTACCGTAGATAATTAAACATAAAGAGGTCCTTTGAAGACCTACATATACATAACAAACTAACGAAAAACATAGGGCTTTTGTCGTTAACTCTCCACTGAAATCTGCTGGAAATTTCCAGCGGATGAGGGTATCACGCAATCAACCCATAGCACTATATAGTTTTTTCATATGGTGGCCCGTGTAACTGGGGAGCCGATCCCTTTACCTTTACACTAACACAAACTTTACCTTTACACTAACCGTAAACAAAGCCTTCTTCATTTAACAGTCTTAACTGATTTTAGGTCCTGTAAAATAGGCCAAATTTCAACCTAAGCCTATTTAGTAGGCCAACCATATAAGCCTACTTAGTAGGCCCATAAAATATTTTATTTAGTAGGCCCACCTTACTTTACCTTACATAATAGGCCTACCTCTCAACGTAGGCCTTACTCTTTACATTCAAGGCCTATCCTAACTAAAAACATTGTACATTTTTAATTCAACTTGTGGAGCAGGTTATATAAAAAACTTATTACAGTAATTTAACTCGCTTAACATCATAAAATTAAACTCAGAACTTTAACACTAACAACAATTATGGAAGACTTGAACAAAAGGGTAAAAAACACAGACCAAGAAAACAAAAACACAGACCTTGGAGCTATGGCACCATCTCTAAATTACAAAAAATTAATGAGGAAATTAATGGTGTCATCACCAAACTGTACAATGATTACAAACAGAAAGAACCTACAAGATATGATCTTGAAACAACATTAAATTCTATTACTCGTTACAAACAAGCAATTCTCACACTAGATGAGGGCATAATTACAGAAATTGATGACACAATTGAACTAACAGATGATGAGTATTCTACTTTCCTATTTGACAATGAAAATTACATTACAAAAATTAATTCCTATGCTTCTGAAATTCAAAACCAACTTGACGACTACAGAAAACAAGACACAAATGAAAGCTTCTTAAAAGCTATTCGAAATGCTTCACTTAGCTCTCCCAACGTGGCTGAGGGCAATGAACTAAAATCAAAATTGCCTACACTCAGTGACGGACTGGCTATCTAAAATGGCCCTGGAAAATATTCATGCAGGGGGCCCACTCAATGGAGAAAGTTGGACCTGCCAATTAATTTATTTTGAATTCAACTCACAATGGCACAGTAATTCATAAGAACAAGTGTGTTTAGCAGTCTTTGGAGCATACACGTATTTCGAACTAAAATGGAAATTTAATAAACATTGGCAACGAGCAAAACAATTTACAAACTGAATAGTAATAGACAGACATTAGTGACATTCGTAATGAGTAATACAATACAAATTGCAAAACATACAAACATACATAGCAATGAGCAAACTTTGAGCAAACTAGTAAAATTACAAAAGTAAAATTGAGCAAACTAATAAAATTACTTTTAGCAAAATAGTAATGAGCAAAATTTGCTCATAGTAATGAGCAAAGCAAATTGCAAACGGAAGAGTAACAGACAATAGTAATAAGTAATACTTATTGCAAAACACAGAATACTAAACTAAAACGGAATAGTAATAAACAATAATAACGAGTAAAACAAATTGAAAAATACACAGTAATACCAAAATACAGCAAATTGTATGAAATCAATATTGTACTGAAATCAAGGTATCAACAGTCGTTTAAGTTCCTTGCTTCTGTTGACAACATCATCAATGATGCGTTCCCGATCAATTTTGGACAACACATTGTTTTCCACAAACATGAGTAGAGCTTTCTCCAAGACATCCTGAGAGATCATGTTTCTGGTCTTTGTTTTTAGCAGTTTTAATTTTGAGAAACTTCGTTGACAAGTAACTTGTGACATTGAAAGTCATGATGAATCTGTACGCCAAAAATAGATTAACATAAGCCCTAGAGTACAAATTGTACTTCATCAGAATTTTGTATGCACAGGTACAACACTGCTTACAAGACTTTCCAGATCTACAAGTTATCAAACCATCCAGATCGTCAATATCTGCGTCCTTATCAGGATCATCTGAATCGACGAGTATATCCATGCTCATGTATGTTTCAGGCACAGATAACTTCAAAGATTTCCAATTCTTCGCAAACGATTGCAATTAATTTTTCAACTCTACAATGCCATTATAAGTGGAGGGGAAGTACTTTTTTAGGAGTGTGTCCAATTCATTCAGTGCATTATCTGGAAAATTGAATTCCAAGTCACTGAAGTTCCGCGGGTCCAAACAGGCCATGTCAGCATACAATTTCTCTTGGCCAGAAAATCGTGATGCAATCCTCTGAATAACATTATCAATGATGATATTGTACTGTTCAACTCTAAATTTCTGCTCTGGATCATGAACCACTTCATCCTGTGCTTTTTCTGAATCTAGCCGCTTCTTTCTGCGAACACGAGCTTCCGAAAAATGAGCTTCCGAAAACTTAGCTTCCAGTCTTATGTCATTTTCTGTATCCTCCATGTAATTATTAAAATGTAACATGAAAGTGTCAGCAGCTTTTGAAATTAATGAATACGAATGATCTCTCATTTTTCGAAGTTTTTGTAATGTTGATGTAACCATGCCATAAGCCTTCACCAGGTCCAATCCATTAGTCTGGAGGTATTCAGATAATGGAGTTGTGCATTCAAAAACGTTTAAATATATTTGGCTGAGCAAAATGTTTTCATACTTCAAGAAGTTTGCTCGAAGAGTCTGAGCTTCATACCGTACTGATGTGTTGAAATGATTTGAATTAGAAATAGCTTCCAAAGAAAGAACCAGTTCTGCAAAAAGTGAGGCGCCTGGATCGTTAAAATTTCCAAACATTCTTTTAACAGCCTTATCTTTAGACCACCATCGAGTAGCTCCTATCTGTTGAAGACGTTTCAATCTGTCTTGTCCTTTTAGGTATGTAATCCAAATGTCCATACGGAAATAGGATTCCCGAAAGAAGTTGGCTGCTGAATTTACTAAACTGAAAAAGTTTACAGAAGTCGTTGTACATTCAGTTGTGTTACCCATCACTAAGTTTAACGCATGTGCATAACACCATACATGTATGTGTTCAGGTGAAGCTTCCTTAAACAAGGATGTCAAGCCTTTGTACTGTCCTGATATATTTGCAGCTCCATCGGTGCTGTCTGATATGCAACTCTGTGCAGAAATGTTTTTTGTTTCGAAGAAGACACGAATCACCAAATCATACAGAGATTGTCCTGTGGATGAATGAACATCAACCAGAGAAACAAGTCGCTCATACACTTGGTCGTGAACATATCTGACTACAACAGCAGCTTGATCCACTGATTTTATATCGTGTGTAGTGTCCACTTGCACTGAAAATACACCAGCGGATCGTATCTCATCAGTTATGATTTCCAACATCGCTTTCTTTATAACTGATAGTACATAACCAATGGTAGTTTTTGACAGAAATGTCACAAGGGATCCACGTCCACGACTGGTAGGATTAGCAGCATGTCGTTTTTTGCTTTCATCAACCACTTTACTCATATGTTGTTGCAACACATCATCATACTTTGCAAGAAGTAGAACCAACTCTAAGAAGTTTCCATGATCTATACTTTCATCAGTTTCAAAAAACGTGAATGCACTTTCTGATTTATTTCCTCGGAAAGGAAGTCCTCTCTTGCCTAAAAACATGGCAATGTCGATAATTCTGTGCAAAACTTGTCGACGCTGCTGTACTTCACTTTGTCTTTTATTTTTTGCATCAGTGAACATACGTGTTGCTATATCTGCTCCATGGTTTCTTAACATGAAAGCCTCTGCACAACTGTTGTGAGTTTTGGATGATTCATGTTCACTTATGCGTTGGTAAATGTGTTTCCAATCACGCGTTCAATTGATGAATACATTTTTCTCCTTTGTTTCTGCATATACGAGACACACAGAGCAAAATATCGATTCTTGTTTAACAGAATATGTCAGCCATTCTCGCTTTATGTTGTCATCTGAACGCCAGCAGACCTTTTGCGGTATGAAGGGTACATCTGTCAATGGCTGCTGTGGGTGATAATCAAAAAAGGCATCCAGATTAGCTGAATCACGCTTAGTCTTTTCAAACATCTCGTTTTCGATTTCTTGAGCATCTTCACTGTCTGATACATGATCAGCTCTTCCAGTTCCATGTACAGTAATTTCAGGTTCAGATTGTGTTTCACTTACAGGTTTAGTTTCAATTTCATGTTCATGTTCAGTTTCAATTTCAGGTACGGTTTCTATTTCTGCAGTAGTAGTTTGCAATTCTGGTTCTTGTGCACGAGACGATGTAGATGAAGAAGAAACACTAGTTTCTGCTATTGTCACTGTTGTTTTCGGGTCAGTAAAAAAAGTCTGTCACTTTTTTTGACTTCCTAGCACTTTCTGCACGTAATTTTGCGTCTCTTTCCTTTCTCTTCTGTGCCCCTGACTTCATTGTTTCTTCTGAAAAGAAAAATATAAATGATAATATAAATTTAAAAGACAAAAAGTCCAAAAAGAGTGTTAGCTCAAGCCGTAAAATACAAAATGGCGCAAGCGATTAGGGAAACATGCAACCATTAATAAGTATCCATATTTATAATTGTGATACTTAATTATCTTATAAACGCAAAGTCTTTGTGTTTATAAGATAAGATATATATATATATATATATATATATTAACGATGCCCAAAGAGCCCTGGCCCCCGGCCCGGGTTCCTTGGGCACCGTTGTTCACACGGCTCTGGGCCCAAGTACTGGGGGGCCCACCGGGAAATTTCCCGGTATCCCGGTGGGCCAGTCCGTCACTGCCTACACTTCACGTACCCACTTTTGAGGGTGACAGAGCCAAATTTCAATCTTTTATTGAAAAATTTCATAGCCTTATAGGCAATAAACAATACATTACAGATGTTGATAAATTTAGTTATTTAGTGAACTATCTGAAAGGCCCTGCCTTAAGATTAGTGGAATCACTGCCAGCCATAGGTATTTCTTATTCTGTGACAATAGAATTACTTAACAGAAATTACATGAATAAGGATGAAATTATACATGATTTGGCTCTTAAAGTAATGAACATGCGAACCCCAAAAGACAACTATGGTGACCTCTTTGACGTTTACTGTGAGTTTGAATGTCTTATGGGACAACTTAAAAACAATAATTTAAACATTGCAGAAACAGCTTGGATCAGTGAAGCTGTTGTTTTTGAAAAGCTCCCTTCTAAAGTCAAAGAGATATTTCATCAGAGAACAACTGACATATACCCTAGCCTTAATAAGCTAAAAGAAGATTTCCCAACTGTTCTTGCACTTTACAAATCAAATTACACACTCCCAAAATTTAACACAGCACGAGAAAAAACCAACAACGCAGAAAACCAAAAACCTAACAAAAGATTTCAACACTTACCAGTTACATCAAAACACAACCGCAAAACTCAATTTGCAGAAAATAAAGTGACAGAAAAAGACTCAAAGACCCTACTCTACAAAACTTTAATGTACTACTTTTGAGTATAACCCCACCATGCAAATTTTGTTTTAGCAGTGAACATATTCTACAAATTGTCCAAATACAAGACTTTACAGCAAGGTCAAAACGTTGTGAACAACTAAACTTATGCAAAAAATGCACTGGATCAGGGCACCAAAGTAAACTGCAAATCAAATTTGATATACAATTGTAAGTTTTGCAACAGTTTTGACCATGTTACCCCTATGTGTAATACACACACAGACATTGGAAAAACTGACAAACATTATGAACAAACACCAAATCAAACCAAAACAAACAGAAACAAACTCAAATGCTATGAATGGGCATATCAGTTCATCTAGCATTAACCACAATTCAAAAATTCTTTTACCAACCACAACCTTTGGAAATCCAAAACAAAAGGGACAAATAGTACAGGTTAGGTGTCTTTTAGATACCTGCTCACAACAAACATTTGTAACCAAACAACTGATAGAAAAATTGGGACTTCAGAACCAACAAGGAAATGAAGATCTCTCTATTTCATCATTTATCAATAAAAACCCAGTACAAGCCAGTTTTAAAACTGCAAATATAACTTTAACTCTTGATGGAACATTTGAAACCTTAAGGTTGTTGTTGTGGACAAAGTAGAACAAGAAAAAATACAAATAGCTGGGTTAAAACAAGCTTTGCTACAACTTCAAAAAAAAATACACGATAGCTGATAAAACCCTTAATGCAGATGTAGTTGATGATATACATATGCTCATGGGGGCTGACTATCTTCATCTGGTCCATAGAGGCATCATTAAAATTGGAGATGGAATAGCCATACAAACTCCCACAGGTATTGCCTTTGGGTGACATAACTAAATACCATCTTACTACTGACACAGAAAACACAGAACATGAACAAAATTCACAAAACAAAATCACCACAGTCACAAATTTCTGACTATGTGACAAACTCGAACTACAAAAACACTGTCATAATCCCACATCATTTGAATGAAAATGATTCCACATTGGATGAAGGGTTACAGCAGTTGTGACTATTAGAATCAGTTGGCATAAAGGACAGTACAATTACACATGAAGACCAATTGATGACAGAACAATTTAAGGATACATTACAACACAGAGACAATCAATACTATGTGGAGCTGCCTTGGAAAACACCTTGTCCAGAAATAATGGACAATTTGAAAGTAGCTAAGGCACATCTGTATAAAAATTACAGAAAACTAAAAAATGACAATCTTTTAGAACAATACAACAACATATTCAAGAACAAATAGAAAGGGGCTTCATTGAAGAAGTTACTGATGAACCCTTTAAAAAACGAGGTTGTCATTATTTAACACACAGGGGAGTTTACAGAGAAGACTCATCCACAACTAAACTAAGAGTAGTATACAACTGTAGTTTAAAAGACACAAATTCTGTTAGTTTAAATGATTGTCTCATGGAAGGCCCAAACCTTGTCTCAGATCTTGTAAAAATTCTCCTTTGCTTCCGTTTAGACAATTATGCAGTACAAGTGACATAGAAAAAGCATTCCTCTGTATAAATTTGAAGCTTGAGTATGATAAAAATCATCTCAGGTTTTTGTGGTTAATGATCCACATGACTTAACAAAGGTTTCAAAACCTACAGATTTAAAGTAATTATTTTTGGAGCAAATTGCTCTCCAAGTATTCTTGCTTTAACAATTAAAAACCACCTAAACTTATTTCAAGAGGACTTAACAGTTCAGTTTTTAAAACAAAACTTTTATGTGGATAACCTCATTGGTTCCACTGTAACTGAAGAGGAATTGCTTGAAATTTACCAAATGTCACAACCCATAATGAAGCAAGGAAATTTTGGAAGGGATTGAGAGTGGGTTTCTAATTCTCCTAAATTAAATGAACAAATAACAAAAGACAACAATGGGAACATTGAACCAAACAATTACACGAAAACACTTGGAATGCTTTGGTTTTTAAAACAGAATTCGAACACGATGACACTCTTTGCACAAAGAGTTATAACTTAAATCCAAATGCCAATACAAAAAGACAAGTGCTTTCAGAATCATCCAAAATTTTTGACCCCATTGGATTATATTTACCAGCAACCATAAGATCCAAAATCCTTTTGCAAGACTTATGGAAAAAGAAAATTGATTGGGATGAACCACTTTCAGTGGAAGACCAACTTCATTGGAAAAAATTAGCCACAGACTTAAACAAAGTTCAAGACATCTACGTACCAAGATGTGCTGGCTACAGATTGAAATCAAACACTACACATTTTTACAGATGCCAGCACACAAGCTTACGGGTGTTGTGCCTATTTAACAAGTGAAAATGAAAGTAACTTGGTTTATTCAAAGGCAAAAGTGGCACCCTTAAACCAAAAGAAAACTGTACCACAACTTGAATTATTAGCTGTCTCATTGGGAGTTAAAACAGCAACTTTCTCTCACAAGTGTATAAAGAAGTTGACATAACAACATTTACTTATGGACAGACAGTCAAATTTGTCTAACATGGGTGACCAACACAGATACAACTTCTTGCAAAAACATATTTGTAAAAACAGACTAACAGAAATCAAAACTGCAAACACACCTTGGTATCAAATTTAGGTACATAAAAACAAACAGAATCCTGCAGACTTTTTGACAAGAGGGCTCTCTTACAAACTGTTGAAAACAAATAAAATTGGTATGAAGGGCCTGAATGGCTAACATGTGAGGATCTTTGGCCAGCCAAAGTAGTTAACCTCACACTCAACTCTACAACAACTGAAAAGATCACTGAGGACAAACCTATTTTTGACTATAAACATTATTCAGACCTCAACAAACTCTTGAGAATTACAGTCTATTGCTGCAAGTTTGTCAATAGCTACCTTCTCAAACACTGTCCTCAGAAGGCCTTTTCTAACTTAACAGAAACTGCAACAAAACACTGGCTCAAACAGATACAAGCTTCAGAATTTGACAAGGAGTTGAAGTATCTTAGGTCCAGTAACACATTAAACAAAGGAATTCCTTCACTTGTCATGGATCTAAATCTGTACCTGGATACAGAGGGTCTGATAAGGTGTAAAGGAAGGCTTAACAAGTCAACTTTGACTTACAACTCTAAGCACCCAATTCTTCTTCCGAGGAGGAATCACTTCACAAATCTCATCATCAGGGATACCCACAACAAAATACATCACAAGGGGGTCCCACAAACCCTGACGGAGCTGAGAAAAACTTACTGGCTACCAAAGGGTAGAACTGAAACAAAGAAAATTTTAAACACATGCATTCCTTGTAAACGTATCCATTCACGACCCTTTAAGACCCCAAGCCCCCCAGACCTACCTGTGGAACGAGTAACATTTACTCAGCCATTTGAAACCAATGTCTAGACATAGTAGAAGATCTGACAGCAGAAGCTTTTATTGCTGCTTTCAGACGATTTTGTGCACACAATTCTGTACCCAAAACTATATGGTCAGACAATGCCACATACTTCAAATGAATTATTCATCAGATTTGCGACAGTGAAACAGTACAAACTCATTTAATCAAACACAATATAACCTGGAAGTACATTCCTGTTAATACACCATGGTATGGTTCCATTTGAGAAAGAAACATACAGACTGTAAAGAACTGCCTTAAAAAGACTATTGGGACCAAACAACTACAACTTTTTGAACTCATGACTATTCTGTCAGAAATTGAAAACATTATCAACAACAGATCATTAACTTATGTGGGAGATGGTATTAATGAGCCAGAACCTCTTACACCAAACCACCTAATTAAGGGAGAAACAGTAAACATGTTATCAGAATATGAACATAACAGTACAGAGGATCCAGATTGGGTAATAGGACACAAAGAACTCAACACAAAATACCAACATTTGACACAAATCAAAACTCATTTTATAACAAAATGGAAAGAAGAATACTTAACAAGTCTTAGAGAAAGACATAAACAATTAACAAAACAAAATTGGAATGATTCAGTCAAAATTGGGGACATTGTGTTGATATATAACAAGACTCCAAGACAACATTGGTCAGTGGGAAAAGTCTTGGAACTCAAAACTGGTGAAGACGAAATTACTAGGGTTGTAAAACTGAAAACAGCAACTGGTGAAACCACCAGAGATATCACATTACTATATCCTTTGGAGTGTTGGGCTAAGTTAGAACCATTACATCAAAGGATGGATCAGGATCCTATTGGGGAGGAATCTCTCAATTTACCTGATGTACCTCAGACTAAACCAGACAGGCCTCAATGAAAGACTGCTTTGAAAGCCAGAAAACTTTTACAAGAAAAAATTAAGGCTGGTGACATAAACCTTACACAAATTGAGCAAAGTTAAAATGCTTAATAACTTTACTTTAATTCCATAAATTTCCTACACCTAAGGGGAGTCAAACTGATTGACATAACTTTAATTAAACTTGAGAAATTAGCCTCTTGAACTGTTATATTTAAATAGGTCTTGAGTAACATTTCTCTTCCTAAATTCATACTTCATTCTTTTCAATCCATTTCACATGGTTTAAAATAGTTTGTCAAAAACTTTAATCTATACCATACAAATTTTTCTCCGGCCCCCCTAGTATACGGAAAAACTATACACGCTTACAACATGGTATCGTATGTGGTACCTTTATTTCTTAATTAAATATAAATTATTAATTAATTCAGTTAAATATATATACAAAATTGCCTCGGGATTGGCGACATAGCCTATTGGGAATGAAATAATTGCTTGCCATACATACAGTATATAGAACCCATATGTAGGCATCGGGCCTACATAACCACGATAAGCAAATTTATTATTTCATGATCAAATTTTCCATTGCTGACTCATGAGAATTACATCAAGGCAAGGGTCAACAACCTTTGCCAAATCAGTAATTTATACTAACATACGAAGATTATATTATAGGAGTGGCTCGGAGCTGCTTATGTGACAGCGATGCTTTAAGCAAGGAAGATGTGCTTTGTCTTCCTACAAGTTCTGAGTGAATCCCTTAAATATAAAACCTAATAACTATAAAAAGGATAGGCCTATACCTTCAGGTGTTTAGAAAATGACTGCCTATATTAGTTACAAAGTGTCAGCTCACAGTCTAGGCTCCATCGTAACGGGCCTACAGCGAAGAAGATCGTCACGCCCTACATCGAAACCGAACTAAGGTTCAACGAAAATAAGGTGGGACAATTTCTTTTCGTTCACATATAGGCATCTAAAATCCCGAAGCTAGAATTACCGTAGACAATTAAACATAAAGAGGTCCTTTGAAGACCTACATATACATAACAAACTAACAAAAAAACATAGTGCTTTTGTCGTTAACTCTCCACTGAAATCTGCTGGAAATTTCCAACGGATGAAGGTATCAGGCAGTCAACCCATAGCCCTATATAGTTTTTTCATAATACCTTCAAAAGCTGATGTAGTGAGGCACTGTTTTTTTGTTCGGCAAATAAAAGATGATGAGGGTAAAGGCTCATGTAGTGCCAACGAATGTTACAGGACTGTCACTACTGATATTGAAGTCATCTGGAACCGATTTTCATTTCCTACCATTGGTACAGAAGGTGTCTTCATGAAAGTATGCCGACTGAGGATGTCAGCATCTAAATTAAATAAAATACCCCAAACCAGAAGAAAGGAGGAATTCTTCACAAAGTCGTCAACGTTTGATATGTTTGACGTAAAAGTGAAGTTAGACGAGAAGCGCAACAACGAGCTCAACAAAGAGCTCAAGAGAAAATGGAGGCTTCTTTCAATGACATTTTTGGAAGTTTAGACATCTTAGATATGGAAATGGATGCAAGTACTGAAGAAAATGATGATTTTAAACCTGAACTGGAGTCAGCAGATCGTAAACAAAACAGATACCGTTATGATGAGCTGGCTATTACTGCAGATCGCTATCGCGTCAGCTGCAGAGCAGCGGCCGCCATTGTAAATGCAGCTTTAAAAGACATGGGAATTTTGAATGGATCTAACATGCTTGATAGGAAAAAAGTGGAAAGAGAAAGAGTGCGAGTTGGTAAAGTAAATATTGTTAAGGCAAAAGCGGAGAACTTATATCTAGAATGCATAGGATTTGATGGTAGAATGGATGATACATTAACGCGGGGAGGTAAAACAAAAGAAGAGCACTACACCATTGTCAAAGAGCCTGGAAGTTTATATGTAGACCATCTCATGCCAGATAAAGGGACATCTCGATCCATAGCAGAAGAAATTTTGACTTTGATTTTGGATACAGACAGTAATGACACTTTGAAAGCCTTACTATGTGATGGAACAGCATTAAATACAGGAAAAATTGGTGGTGTGATTAAATTGATTGAGATTCAGCTAGATAGATCTTTGCAATGGTTAGTATGCCAGCTCCACATGAATGAATTGCCTTTCAGGCATGTATTTGAAGCAATTGATGGGCAGACTAGTGGACCAGACAGTTTCAAAGGTGATATTGGCAAAGCGAAAAAAAAAGGATTTGACAAAATTAAAAATAGTTAATTTCACTCCAGTAACTGGAAGAATAAAACAAATTCCTGCTGATGTTGTAAAAGAGCTCAGCACGGATCAGAAGTACTTGTACGACATCTGCTTATCAGTTCAATCGGGCAGCGTTCCCGAAAACCTGAGTTCGAAATCTCCTGGAAATATTCATCATGCGCGATGGCTCACTCGGGCTAACCGTGTATGTATCAACATTGAAACCAGAACAGGTTTTCAAAGACATTGTGAAGATTATAATGCAGTGCTATGCTCCCAGATGGTTCCAAATTAAATCACATCCAAAGGCGATCGATGGAACCATAAATTTTTGGTACCTTACACAACTGGTAAGAAATGTTGAAGAAAAGTTCCAAAACTTTATGGAACCAGTCTTAAAACGTAACTCCTATTTTGCCACACCGGAAAATATTCTTTTAGCAATGATAACGGATCAAAGACAACAAGTGAGAGAAATTGCGATCCAGCGAATAATTGAGGCCAGAAAGTCTTCCCCCAAACTGAGAAACTTTGAACGTGAAGGTGAATTCCAATATGTCTAATTATTCCTCTTATTTTTTTCAGGTTGTTGAGATTATCGCTGATGGTGCTGCCCACCTGGTGGTTTGATAACGTCTTGGTTGTGCTGATTCCAAAATTGTTTTTTGACTGCTGAATATGGAGAATATACCAGGTGAGCATTGTTTAGTTTTCATTTGCTGAGGATAAATTATTTCAATGCGATTTGTACTCTGAAGAATGGGTAAACAAAATTCTTATTTTTCTGGTTCAACAAAAGCTGCAGACGAATGTTTCTTCAAGGATTTCATGCGTAGCTGTCCTGGAGGTCAGAAAGGTCTTTCAAATTGTGGGAGGATTCAGAAAACCATAGAAAGCAGCGACATCAGAGGGCAGCCAGATGTTCGAGCGAGACTAGAGCCTCTCTTGGAAGATGGATCAAAAATCCCTTGTTGTCACAAGAACTGTGTTTCCACTTATGTGTCCAAGCGGAATTTATCAGCATTCATGAAAAAGAGAGAACGTGATACCCCTACAGTGGTGCCAAAAAGACTACGTAGTGCTGTTCTCAGTGAAGGCCCAGTATATGCCCTAAAAAACACTGTCTCTTTTGTTTGAAAGTCAGTGAGTGTATATTACCCGAGAAATATGACATCAAAGTTCCGGTGCAATACCGCATTCCAGCATCTAGGTTTATGACCGATAAGCTTGGTGATAAAAAAACAAATTACAAAGATGTGTTGAAAGAAAAGTGCAAATTGAAAAATGATGAGCAGGGACAAGTTGTACTCAGTTGGTTGTTGGGCACGAAAGGAGATTTACCGGCTGAAGAAGCCCGATACCATAAAGATTGTATGTCTACCTTTCATGTTGAGGTTGAGAGAGCTTGCCAGAAATCCCACAAATCCTCAAACTACACGCTTTGAGTGGTTGTGACACAGTTGCAGCAATACATGGCATCGGCAAAGCCACTGCCATTGCCACAGTCAAGAAGGGTCGGAAGCTAGACTAGCTGGGGTCCCTTGATGCATGCTTTGACCATATCGAGAAAGAGGCAACAGCGTTCATTGTTGCATGCTGTGGGGATAAGAAATCCTCATCTCTTACTGAGTGTCGTCAGCGAGTATGGGCTCAGAAGACAGGGAAGTCGGGAATTGCTGCACCCAAACTATGTTCTCTACCACCAACAACTGAAGCTTTCCATCAAAATGTGCTCAGAGCACACTACACTGTGGCGAACTGGCTCGATGCACTAAAGTGTGACCCACCACCACTTGATCCTGTGCATTATGGGTGGGAGAGAGATGAAACAAACAGAGTTCTCATCCCAAAAACAGTTGGTGAAGGAGTGTGCTTAGAACCAGATTAAGTTCTGAAGCTAATCAGATGTGGGTGTGAATCACAATCACCATGCAGGGGGAGTCGCTGCGGCTGCATGGGACGCGGAATCCCTTGCACAATGTTCTGTGCATGTGGCAGCGGCTTGAATTGCAACAATCCATTGACCCAAAACGCAAACGAAGAGCAGACTGATGATCCTGACGATCCTGACACAACCATGTCTTTTGATATTTGCCCCCAATAAATGGCTACCTAATGTGAATAACTGCATCAAAGTTGTCAATGCCAATCCCCCAGATAGGTGTGAGTTTTGTTTTGCTTACGAGGTCATATCTTGTAGCTTTGCAACCTTCCATAGAATGCATGTGCCCTGCACTTGAACATAAATTGTGGTTTATATCCGAATATCCATATCCATATAATGTGGGTTATATCATTTAAGCATTATGATCTGGTTTTATCTGCTGAAAAGATGTTAAGTGCTCAGCAGTTAGCTAGATTGTAGAAATTGTCACTGAAATAAAGCAAATACAGTGATGTCAACTGTGGCATTATCATATTTGAAGGCCAAACTTTAACCACAAATGACCTTGACTTGACCCATGGAGTTGAAAATGATATCCGACTGTTATCATGTGCCTATAGAACTACTCAGTCTCGCCCAAAACCATAAAAACGACAGTAAGATCACCAAAATATCTCCACGACTGCCCGAGATATGGGATATTCCTTATTTCGGGGGGCGTTTGACCTCCAATGACCTTGAGTATTGACAAATGTGGGTCACAACGACTCCAAAAGTATCTGCAACCCCTCCAGATCGACTCATCATCCTAAAAACACCTAGAAATGACGCCAAGATCATCAAAATCCATCACGTATTGACCAGGATATGGGATTTTTCAGTTTCGCCGGCCATATTGAAAAAGCCAAGCGGGGCTCAGGTGTTCACTCGATGGATTCTTGAATGGGGTGGTATGAGCTTTCAAAATATGTCACGATTTGCTTTTAACAAACAATGCAGGGTTCCCACCCCGTGCAACCGGACTAAAATGAATTCAGCGACAGTGATATTATCAAAGCTCATGCGAGTCACTGATGATTCCACCATACCCATGTCATGGTCAGAAACTGGAGAGCACTGTCAGTCTCGTGAGAAAAGCATCAGAAGAACGATATGGCTAGGAAAATCGTCAAAAAAAATTTGTAAATCTTTTAGAATCTAGGAAAAAATGCTTAATTTTAACACAAAAAGGCAATGGAAGTAAGAATTTACAGGAACATTGAAGGAAGACCACTTTAGAAACACGTCTGGTTGTAATAGTGTTTCATTTTTTAAGATTTTAACCTTTTCTATCCTTCAATATGTCCATAATTTAAAATCTTAATATAATGCTGCTAAATGGCTGTTGTCAATAAATAACTACACATTTTGTTTCATTTATATATCATATTTCAATTAACATTTAATTTTGCATCATTGCATTAGGATTTAAAACACCAGGAAAAATGTTATTATATGTCAAAATACAAGACATGAGAGGCAAAAAACCCCAAAATTGTGCTACCCCTACAGCACTTCGCACAGTAAAAAAGTTATCAGAAGGCTTTTCGGAGCCATAGAAACCTCCTGCAATGCGTGGTTATTCAATATAAAATTTCGACCCGCCCTACTGTACAGAGGTATTCATAATAATGGAGAAGGGAAAGATGTTGAGATGTTTTTGCGGGAGCAGGATGCTTATATATACACTTCATAAGCAGATAAGAAAAAGGTTTAAAACAGCCAAGACAACTGCGGCGTCGATTGACTCTATTTGGTAAGCGGATTTAACAGACATGCAAAGATATTCAGTGTATAATGATGTATTCTCTAGATATCTGTGGTTAATTCCTCTGAAAAATAATTCGCCTGAAACAGTTGCTAAAGCTATCAAAACGCTGATGTTGAAGAAAACAGGATTCCAGGCTATTTTTGTACGGATATGGGGAAAGAATTTATAGGCCGAGCTTTTCAGAACATGCTGACAGAGTTTAATATCAGTTACTACACTAGCAATTCTATACATAAGGCCTCTTTAGCTGAAAGAGTTTAATGTACCATAAAGGAGCGCATGCATCGCTATTTTACACATAAAAACACATACAAATATATAGAATCTGGAATCACTGGCCTCATCCTACAACCGTTCACATCATCGTACGATTGGGACAGCACCTAACGAGGTTTTAGAAAGAGGTACACCCACAGAGCGAGGTGAGAAGAGATATACATAGAACCATGCCACACTCTACACGTTTCAAAATCAGTGATTATGTAAGGCTGTCGCGTTCGGGTAATAAATTCGCGAAAGGATTTGAGCAAGGTTGGACACGTGAAATTTTTAAAGTTAGGGCTATGAGACCTAACGGCGAGATAATGATGTATTACGTTGAAGATTTGAATGGGGAAGAAATCGCACGAGGCTTTTACCGCGAGGAGTTGCAGAAAATGACATTTAATTTAGGAAAAACGTGTTTAAAATTGAAAATATTTTAGGCAGCAAAGGTTCAGGAAAGAGAAAAATGTACCTGGTGAAATGGCTAGGATATCCAGATAGCATATGTACAGTAAGCTACGTATAGCATATTCAGGTGGAACGGATTGTGATGATAAATACGTTGTATTTCCCGAAACAAACTTTTTACACTCCATATTCAGCCAGTGTGATGTGTATTTAAATCAGTTCAACATCTCTGCAGGAACAGGTTATTATCACCTGCGAGCCTATCTGGTAAATGTCCTCAATTTTTCAAAAGAAGAGAAGGATACCTTTTTAATTGCTGAGGGCTATTATCAGGCTAAAGACGAAAGCAATATAAAGGACAAATTTACAAATTCTAAAAAGAAGATATACGAATGTTTTGGGCGCTTACATACAGACTTCACATTCCAGGAGAATAAGAGGGCACAAAGCCAGTTGTGATTCACATTATGGAAACATACCTTCGCGTACGTCGAGTGAAACTAAGTTCGCCTAAACAGTTAGAAATTGAAACAAATTTACTACATGCCACAGTAAAATACTAAAGTACGGAGTAACAGAGTATAGATCAAACTAAATACGGTGCCCACAGGGTTGGCATCGAAACAGATAGAAAACATCGCCCTGGGAGCTCTACCTAAAAGGTTATTAATTGGCATGCAGGGCCACGCTTGTGTGAATGGGAAATATAAAAAGAACGCGTTTAAATTCGAGAATTTCGGCCTTCAAAATATAACTTTATACGTCAATGGCATAGCGCTAGGGGGAGACGGATTATTCTTCAGACGCTGTGTTCCCGCTTTGCTCGAGAGCTTATAGTAATCTTGCCCATATCGCCGGTGCCTGTGATGAGCTAGGAATTGGTGTAACGTAGAAAGAATTCATCAAGCAATTTAACCTTCATCCGTTTCATATCACTCCTGACTTATCTGCTAGTGTAAATACACACTTAAGTCCATAGAGGGTGGAAACATTTCAGTCAGACTCGAATTCTCCAAACCGTTAAACGCCTTATTAGTGTACTAGTATACCTCGAATCACAGGCCTTAATAGAACTTGACAGATTCAGGAGTTCAGTCACTGACTTTTAAAATGGAAGCGAATACACTCCAGAGGGTAATGAATAGTGACCGAATCACACGTTCCAAATTTATCGGTGTTTGCGAAGAATGAAACATTGAGGATCCCGACTACGAGAGACTGCCTGCGGCGCAATTACAGTATTCTGAACACAGATGTTATTGATGGCGAAGAGATTCATTGGATAGCTATCTACTTTAAAAATAGGAAAATAATGTACTACTTTAACTCGAAGGGGACTCATCCTTAGAATGACTCTATTATTGTAAAATTTCTCGAACAGATGCATATCCCCGAAAGTGTCTGGAATCCTTACCGATTCCAGGGATACTTTAGTAATACTTGCAGCATATACTGCCTTTCATTTCTCTATCACATGGCACGTGGGAAGGAAATTACAAATTTTGTAAAATTATTCGACCCGTGTCACACTGAGCGGAATGATGAGTTGGTATGCAGAGAGATAAAAAACGTTTCCCGTTTGTGCGCACTCGATGTATCGTGTAAAGTTTTATGTGTATATAAATTGTAATTTGAATAATTGCATCAATATTGTCTCCAATAATGTTAGTTTGTGTGCTCTATAGCTTATTTAAAATGTGACGGATACTAATTCTGTAACTAATTTAAGTTGGATGTAAAAACTGTACTAATTTATAAAACATTCTTTATGATTCTATCATTTAATAAATTGATGAAAATACACTGCGTCTTCTTCTTAACCGAAACAAAAAGAAAAAAATTTACATTAATTCGTCGACGACCTGGCACTCGTTTGACCGGGTGTGTTGTAATACTTCACTCTCCGACTCCAAATCGTCGTCGGCTATTTGCGTTTCTTCAAAACTATCACGAAAAGAAGCTATAACACGAGTCAGTTCCTCATCGGACCCTGAAGGAGAAAGGTTACGGATGTAGAGAGATATTTTTAAATTAATTTGAATAGTTCATACATTTTTCTGAATCTTTTTTAATAAAAACCCATTTGTTTTTTATCAAAAATACACACACAGTATATATACGAGGGTACTTCAATAAGTATCCGCACTTTTTACTTTAGTGATAATATAGTATATATAATATATACTTGTAATAACGAGCCAAAGTGAGATCTATAGGTTTATTTAGGCTAGCAACAGTAGAGACTTATTTAGGCTACTAGTAGCTGTCACATATCGTACGAGTAGTGAGCATGGCTGCGCTGCTTTCAATTTGTACTCTGGAAGAACAGAGCTCTGTGGTTCGTTTTTTGTGGACAGAAGATGTGAAAGGAGCCGAAATTCACACGCGTTTATGTGCTCAGTATGGGAATAATGCGTTACCACGGCGAAGTGTGTACGAGTGGAGTCAAATGTTCAAGGAAGGTCGGACATGTGTGACAGATGATCAGCGCTCAGGACGACCGTCAACATCAACCAGTGGTGATAAGCAGGAAGACAGAGCCATGATTTTCGATGACAGAAGATTAACAATAAAAGAAACTGCATTTTCATTAGACATCAGTCAAGGGTCAGCCTATTTGATAGTTCATGACATTCTTGGCTTTCACAAGGTTTGTGCAAGATGGGTGCCCAAACAGTTGAAAGAAGAGCACAAGCGTAATCGTATGGACGTCTGCTCTCGTCTTTTGGCGCGGTATCATAATGAAGGTGAAAACCTTTTGGAGCGCATTATCACTGGAGATGAAACTGAAACTTGGATCCATCACTATGAACCAGAAAGCAAACGACAGAGCATGCAATGAAAGCATCCAACATGTCCCGTTGCAAGGAAGTTCAAAGCGCAGCCGTCAGCAAGTAAAGTTATGCTAACACTGTTTTGGGATACACGAGGCCCTATCCTTGGACATTATCTAGCGCTTGGAACTACAGTAAGAAGTGCATCGTATTCTGACATGCTTCGGAATGAGTTAAAGCAAGCAATTCGCACAAAACGGAGAGGGAGATTGTCGAAAGGTGTTATTCTGTTACACGACAATACGCGCCCTCATACCGCTGCACAGACTAGAAAATGCCTTCAAGAACTTAAATTTGAAGTTCTTGACCATCCAGCCTACAGTCGAGACCTGGCACCTTCGGATTTTTACCTGTTTGGACCACTAAAAGACGCTTTGAGAGGTCAGCGATTCCAAGGCGATGATGACCTGAAGGAGGCGGTGCATGACTGGCTACGCACACAGCCAAAAACATTCTTTTGTGATGTCATTAAGAAGCTTGTAGATCGCTGGACTAAGTATATTGAGAAACAGGGAGACTATGTTCAGAAGTGATGTGTTTATAATATATCAGATGTGAAAATAAAATTGTGAAAATAGAAAGTGCGGATACTTATTGAATTACCCTAGTGTATATATATATATATATATATATATATATATATACACACTAGGGTGGCCCTTAGTTGTATGTGATTTTCTGAAATGAAATATGTTTCATCTCCCAACCTCCAAAGTTGTTCTAATCCATGTCTAAATGCTCTGTGTGTAAAATGTCAGCTCAATCAGACAATATTAAGATGGCCCCCAAAGGCCCTAAAGTTTCAGATTTTAACAATATTGATATTTTTCATATAAAACCGTTTTTATCTTCTTTACAGTGTTTTATTCGAAAGAAATATAGAATATGATCGTAAGAGAATTCAATTTACAATAAATTTAGTTATAACCATTATTTACTTAAAACCAAAATTGGACGAGATATTCACGGAAATTGAAAAGTATCATAAGTGCGTAAAAAAACCGCTTCTGGAAGGTTCTAGAAAGTTCGATTATGCTTTGTGATTATTTTCCCAAACAAAGTTTGCAAATGAATTATAAAGGTTTTATATTAGAAATACCAATTATCGGTGAATTTTGAAACTTTAGGGCCTTTGGGGGGCCACCTTAATATAACCCAATTGAGCTGAAAATTTGCACAGAGCACTTTTTTATATATTGGAAGAAGATTAGGGGTTGGGAGCAAGTAATTTCAAAAGTTGAAAAATAAGGGCCACCCTAAATTATACACTCATAAATAACAGCTCTAGTAGTTCTAAAACAGATACGTTAATTTGCAGGTTTTATTATGGATTCTATAAAAATATTTAACACGCAAAAATCTTAAATATAATATGATTCCCGCTATTTTGCCTATAATATGTACGTCCATATATATATATATATAAATGTGCCACGAACTTCTCTGATTGGCTGGAAGGTTTTTGAAGCTTCACCTTATAACCCCTTATAACTCTCACTTCCTATATATATATATATATATATATATATGAAGAGAGTTATAAGGAGTTACAAGGTAAAGCTTCAAAAACCTTCCAGCCAATCAGAGAAGTTCGTGGCACATTTAAGAGAAAATGATGAATAAACTTCACATTTCAAAATGAACTTATTATGAATTTTTATAAAATTAATTAAAACTTGCAAAGGAGTCTTCATCGTTGTAAAGTAAAAAAGTTCAACGATTTTGTATGAATAGAAATATCAAAACAGGAGTTTTACCATATTAATTATTAATTAGTTATTACTAATACAATCTAAATTATAATACAAAATTGAAGACACCTGCTATTTTAATGAAACATTTTATAAAAAATGTAACGAGTTCAAAATATATTATTACAGTCCCTCCATATATATATATATATATATATATATATATATATATCAACGCAAACCGTTACTAACATCTACGCTGACGCTTCGTTTGATCCAGCTAAAGGTTCTACATTTGAGATGTGAGTATAAAAATTTATGTCCCTGTATTTCTATTTTATTTTTTGTGTCCTATATTTAGTCGCGAACTTGTTATTTATTTTAGTGTTCCTGAGTATGTCATTAGGCGAAAGCTCTTGAAAACCATTCTGTTTCCTTCGTGATTATTTCATATATATATATATATATATATCAGTGGCGTGCGGTCCATGGAAGCAAGGGAAGCAATGCTTCCCTATTCAAAGAAAGAAGAAAATGCTGTATTATACTTTAAAGTTTAAACAGTTCAATATGTGTTAATAATTTGTACAAAATCATTTTATTATACTATTTATAGCATTTGATTGGTAATCAGGTGGATACATAGTATATACATTGGTTGCCGTTCGTGCAAGAACCTTTAAGAAAGCCGACGCAAAAAATCTCGAGTTGGACAACAATTGACGAAATGCATCCTTTTTCCCAATGACTTTCGCTTTTTTTTTACTGTTACAAATTGTTTCTTTCCATTCTAAAAACTCATTTAATGTTTAATAATGTAGTATTTATTGAATACAACAAGTTTCATATATAGTTTTTCTACTAAAAAATTCCATGGCCATGTTAAGCGAAAAAGAATATATATTTATCGTTATTTTATCCTTCCCTATGTCAAAAAGGAAGCAATTTAGATTTCGCTGTCCAGATCTTATAGTTAATTTTCTTGAAATATCTGGCAACTTGCAAGGGGAAGAAAGGCTTGCAAGTTTAGCTTTAATCTCAATTGAGAAAAAGCTTCTTTAGGATATGAAAACCGATGCCTTTTACGAAGAAGTAATAGATGTATTTAATAAAAAAGAAAGAAGAATAGAATTAACCTATAAGTAAAGTAAGTAGATGATTATATGTGTTTTGTTTTTATTATATACGAGTATTTTAAAGTTTTATTTTTATTTTATATAATCTTTGTTGTTTTTGCTTGAATTGCTTGCTTCCCCTTGACGAAAAATCACCGCACGCCACTGATATACAGTATATATATATATATATATAGTTAATAAAACTGAATAATGAATTCATTTAAACTGTACTAAATTTTCAAGGGGCAGGTATCGTAGATGTGTGTGTGTGTGTGTGTGTGTGTGTGTGTTAGATGGGTACTGGCAGTAAATGAGAAATAGAACCTAGTTTAAGTAGGTTTTAAATCCTACAAAAAAACAAAATAAATATTTTTCTTTTAATAGATTTTTTATTTGAAAGAATTCCACAACGCTAATATTCTTGCGACCCATTGCACTATTTCCCGAATTATTATTATTATTATTATTATTACCAGCACTATCTTGAGTTGAGGACATCCTTGTAGCTTAGTGGTTTCTGTGTCTGACTCTGGCGGTGAGGCTCTTGTTTCACTCCCGGTTGCCAGCTCCAAGGTTGGGATGGGGCGGCCACTCGCCCTGTTACTACTCGAGCTCAGGTGATCCTCAGGGTACACTCATCCCCATGAAATGGGTAAACGAGTTCCACGTGTTGTAACTCATTAAGAAATCCACTCGTATCAGGACAGAAATAAAACAAAGCGTGTTATACCTCGATTATCTTCATCTCAAAACTATCCACTTTCATTGGATTGAAACTATGAAATGAATTAATGCTGATATAAAAAATATTGTGAATATAAATTCGTTTAACACCAAATTGAAATCCCCATTAATAATGGCATACTAATAAAAATCTAGGATTAATGTCGGTGCTACGACATTGGTCACAACGTACCCCAGTGAGGTAACTGAAAGAGTTAAAACTACTAAAGACTAATGATGTAATCAAAGTGAGGCATTTTATTTACGATTATTTCTTGTCGGGCGAATTATGTACAGTTATTCATAAACCTATAAATTTTTAAACCAAACAGGCTTGAACGTTGGACCGAATCTATCTGAAAATGATTCCTGCAAATCTCTCTCCTTGTCTGTTAGTGGTTTTTATTTCGTGTTAATTTTTTCCTCAGATGGCTTTGACCCTTCACTAAAATTTTTCATTTTAATCTTGACGCAAAATGGTACTCGTTTCTGTTGAGCAATTTTAGTTTGTAGTTTAATTCGTATAATTTTCGTCTCTTTCTCTCTCTCTCTCTCTCTCTCTCTCTGTCTGTCATACGACATCCGAATGACACTTTCATTTGTGTTTTATTTTTGTTACTATTTTTCGTTCACATTTGTCTGTATTTGCAACTTATTTTTCGAATGTTTATTCCAAATGTCTGTACCATGTATTTTCGGGACTTTTCTTTGTCTGTTCCGTCTGTGTTTAGTTCTGTTCCTCTTTGTGAACTCCTTAAACTCTTCTCATCACAGTTTTTTCATCTGTTTCACATCTTTATTTTTGAATTTCCTTGATTTTTGTTATAATTCTTGATTTATAAGTTTGCTTTTCTTCCTTCGGTCATTTGTTCGTTCATTTGATTTTTCATTCATTGCCTGTTATTGGTTTTTATTTTGTGTTTATTTTTTTTTTCTCAGATGGTTTTGACTCTTCACTAAAATTTTTCATTTTACTCTTGATGCAAAATGGTACTCGTTTCTGTTGAGCAATTTTAGTTTGTATTTTATTTCGTATAATTTTCGTCTCTCTCTCACTCTCCGTCCCTCTCTCTCGTGCGAGAGTACACACACACCACACATATTCCACTTCCAGCACCTACTCTGTGATACGGAGAGAAGGGTGAAGGGAGAGAGGCGGGCGAGGGTTGAAGGGAGAGAGAAGGGCGAAGGGGAAGAGAAGCTAATACCCAATGTTCATCTAGGTAATAAACGCTAAAGGCAATAAATTAAAATAATTCGTCACTGAAATACATCTTGTTAGAATACGATATACAGGTATGCCTCATTTTACGACGCTTCATTTTACGTTGTTTCAGAATAGTGCAAGTTTGCAAAATCAACCTTAAAAAAATTAAAAATACAAAAAAAAATACAAAGAAAATACGGCGCGGCGCGACGCGCAACACAGCAGTCTTTTGTTCACTCACTGCCCATCCCTGAGTGTTTCGTGCGCCTAAACAGCGCACAATGGACCAGGGTGTCGTTGCTATATTCAAGGCGTATTACCTACGCACAACCTTCAGGGGAATTGTCGAGGCAGTGCAGGCATCTGATTCTGTGTCGGTGAGGGACTACTGGAAGTCCTACAATATCCTGAAGGGGATTTCAAACATTGCTGCAGCCTAGGATGAAGTTTCGCAGTCCTGCATGCATGGCGTCTGGCGTAAGTTGTGGCCTGATTGCATTTCCGACTTTTCTGGATCTGAGCCTGTTGAACGAGTGAATGATGACGTCACCAGGATGGCAAAAGATGTTGGACTTGACAACGTCGAGGAGGAGGACATTGGTGAGCTGCTACAGAGTCATGGGGAGCCACTCTCGAAGGAAGATCTTGAAGAACTGGCTCAACAACTGGCTCAACAGGTGAGTGAGGAGGAGGAAGAAATCCAGGAACTTGTGCCAATCAGGACTCTCACAACAAAAACAATTCAAGATGCTTTGGCAACAATTAGCAGCTGTTGCCAAACTCTTTGTGATAATGATCCTGACTGGGAGCGCAGCTCAACTGTTCAGAGAGGAGTGACAAGAATGTTGAAGCCGTACTACAACATCTTGGAGGAGAGGAAACGAATGTCACGCCAGACGTCATTGCTGCAATTCTTCAAAAAGGAGAAAGAACCGACAGAGGACAAGGAGAAAGAAACGACAGAGGACGTCAACCCAGACGATCCTCAACCAGGCCCATCTCATTAATGATGTCCCATCAAGCCACTGTCGAAGAACATCAATGAAGGGGCCAGACAGTGGCGTTATCACTCCAGCCGTGGCTCCAAAGAACCAACGTAAGTAAAATATTTATTTTATTATTAGTATTTTATTAGTATTTATTAAAACTATTATTTATTTACTTAATTATTATTTTATTTTATGTATTTACATTAATAAATAGGGGGTCACTTTTTGTCATGTAGGAACCTATCTCATTTAAATACATTATAATTCTTCCTCATTTTGCGCCGCTTCAACTAACGCCGGTGTTTCCTTGGAACGTAACTCCGACGTAAAATGAGGCATACCGTATATATATATATATATATATATATATATATATATGTGTGTGTGTGTGTGTGTGTGTGTGTGTGTGTGTGTGTGTGTGTGTGAGATTAATTTTTGCAAGAGAAAGTAAAGTCCATTACGAAATTTAAGTTTTTTTAGTGTAGTCTGATAAGAACGAAATGGAGCTTAAAAGCCTGACTGACCACAGTGTGATATTATCTGAGAGCTGCGTGGTTACTTCCCGAAAATACACGCATCGGTTCAAGACTTCAAACTGGACAAATTATGTTCATTAGCCAACCGAAAGAAATGTAAAGGGACAAGAAACATTATACCCTGTATTCTAATTCTGCTTTCAAAAAATTTCATATATAAGTTAGTTAATACCGGTGAGAGGGGATTACCCATTACCAATCCAAACGACATAGCATAAAACTTATTTTTACAACTGAAATTCACAGTCTTTGATGCAGAGCTTAATTTACTCAATAAGAGTGTTGTGTTGAACAAGAAAAGAATATTCACAGATCTTATCTTTTAAAAAATCAAGCAGGTCATCAAAAGGGACTTTTGTGAATACCGAGCAAAATGACCCTACTTTCAAAATGGTAAGTTTTGACGTACGCTCGTTATTCACAAAAGTCCCTTTTGATGACCTACTTGATTTTTTTAAAAGATAAAATCTCTGAATATTCTTTTCCTGTTCAACACAACACTCTCATTGAGTTAATTAAGCTTTGCGCCAAAGATTGTAAGTTTCAGTTTGAAAATAAGTTTTATGTTATGTTGTTTGGAGTGGCGATGGGTAATCCCCTCTCACCAGTATTAGCTCACTTATATATGGAATTTTTTTGAAAGCAGAATTTTGCCTACTGTTGTTAATTTTAACCTTGGATGTTGACTTATTTCTTGGTAGGCTCAACAATTTAGTCCTATCTATTAACTTCACGGTTGAAAAAGAAAATGATGGAAGCTTTTCTTTTCTGAACCTAAAAATTCGGAGATGCTTGAATCAGTTCAAATTTGAAGTTTTTCGTAAGCTTACTAATAATAACTCTTTTGTGCATTTTTATTCTGACCATCATCCCTCGAATAAATCTTTTATTTTCCCTGCTATGTTTCTTAGAGCATTGAGAGTTGTCAGTCCTGAATTTTTAGATTCCGAGTTGTGCAATATCATGAATAGTGGTACTAAATTATGTTATCCTATTTCATTTCTAGATAACTGCCTTAGGAAAGCCAAGAATATGTATTATAATAGTGTAACTGTAAAGGAATTTGAGCGTAAAAATATCCTTAGCCTACCTTACCATGTTAATTTTGAATATCTTCCGACTTTACTTAAAGAAATTGGTATCAATGTTGTCTTTAAGTACAATAATACTGTTAAATCACGCTTAATAAAGAATAGCCCGGATAATGCGGTTGGTTGTGTGTATTCGCTCGGATGCACACTGCACACAATAGGCCAAACGGGTAAAACGTTAGGCATTAGAATAAAACAACATAAATATGTGTGTAGAACAGCAAATAATTTTAATGCATTGTTTAACCATATGTATAGATGTAATCATAGTATCAAGTGGGATAGTTCTAAAGCGCTCTTTAAAAACACAGGTATAATTGAAAGGAATATTTTAGAATGTGCATTTATCCATTTTTAAAATAATTTCAATAACAGTCCGGGAATGTATAAAATTGACAATATCCTGTTAAAATTACTTTTGACTCAAATTAATGCTTGTTAATGAGGTGCTAATCTTTTTATTCTTCCGTCCCGTTGTACATATGTACTGTATATATTTTTGTCATCTCGCCTTCTCCTTTCATTCCCTGACGAGGTGTACTTTTGAATACACGAAAGGCCTTGAAATCATTTTTTTTCCTTGTGGGTTTGCATCATTCATTCATTTCACGGATCACCTGAAGATCAGGGCCCCCAGCCTCCTTTAGTTAGCTTCATAAGGCTAACTAAGGAAAATATCACGACCTAACCTAACCAGTCGCCACGGGCGTACAGTTGACCTAACGACTGGTTAGGTTAGGTCGTGATATTTTCGTTAGTGATCCCATTTCACGTGTTTAATTGTGAAATTCGTCCCATATATATATATATATATATATATATATATATATATATATATATATATATACAGGGTGGGCCGTAAGTTTCCATACATAGGAAAATTAAACGTTTGTTTTTATGTTTCAGATACCCTAAGAATATGCGTTTGACGTAAGATCTTGTTTACTGATGAAGCAAATTTTTACGTCAATGGAGAGGTTAATCGGCAAAACATACGTTATTGGAGTAATGCTAACCCTAACTGGCTGAGTCCGACGAAGATGCAAGGTGCCGGTAAAGTGATGGTGTGGGCCGGGATATGGGGTGACAGAATTATTGGACCAATTTTTGTCAGTGGAAATCTTAATGCCGAAAGGTATCTTAACATGCTGCAAGAAGAGATTTTCCCATCCCTGCTAAACGAGGAAGGTAACTTCCCAGTTTACTTCCAGCAAGATGGAGCTCCACTTCATTATGGTCTTCACGTGCGTCGGTATTTGGATCAGCAGTTTCCGGATGCTTGGATTGGTCGGCGTGGTCCTGTGGAGTGGCCTCCCAGATCCCCAGATCTCACCCCCCTTGATTTCTATCTTTGGGGGCACTTGAAGGCCATGGTGTATCAGGAAAAGATACGAGACATAAATCATCTAAAGGAACGTATCACCAACGCCATTACAAGCATAACGTCAACTGTGCTAATGCGTGTTCATCAACAGTGGGGAACACGTATTGAAATGTGTTTTCAAAACAATGGCAACCATGTAGAGCATATTATATAAATAAAAATGGTTGTCCATAAAAAAATGTTTATTTTTCCTATGTATGGAAACTTACGGCCCACCCTGTACAGTATATATATATATATATAATTATATATATATATATATATATATTATATATATATATATATTTGTCAAGAATATTATCTTGTTTGTACAAGGCATTTTATATATGCAAAGATATATGCTGATTTTACTATATATATATTCTATTCATACCTATCCTTATTGTTACACATAAACTTTTTTTATAAAATTTCTACAATACTTATAATGGCTTGCATTGTAGTTTTGTAAACTAAGTTTAAAATGTCTTTTATTCTTCTATGATCAAATATAGAATTTAGGGTTTTAAAACCGCCTCTCTGTTGCCAATTTATATGTATAAATTTGTTTAGTTAAAATATATACTTAAATATTTGCTAAAATTGTTTATTGTTGGAAGTAAGTTTTATTTTTATTAACTGTTGTTAATTTATTGTAATTATGTAAAAATATAATACGTTTCCCTTTTGTGTTCTTTCAATAACAGAAGGAATATAGATGTGTAAATATAAATAAATAAATACGATATATATATATATATTTTTTTTTTCCTTCCTTTATTTTACCGCCGATTCGTACCAAGGGAGAGTGGAACATATCTCGGCAAGACAGTGGGTGGGTGGTGTCACTGGGTAGATGAGCGGGGGGGTGAGTAAGGTTCGTTTGCTGGATAGGCGGTAGGAGGGTATGGACTTAGATGCGATGAAGCAGATGGAAATGGGTGAGGAAGAGTAAAATCGCTTCCGCTGAGAAGTGGGGGCCTTTGGCTCGGGTATGGAAATACTGGACAAGAGAGGAAAACATCTGCGACGAAGAGCGGACAGGTTCGGGCATTCGACCAGGAGGTGTACGACGGTGATAGGGGTAAGGCAGGTAAAGCAGAGCAGGGCTGGCGATTTAGACATAAGGTGACCATATGTAATGCGTATGTGTCCTAGGCGGCGACGGGATAAAATCACTTCTTTATGGCGGGACCGGTGGAATGAGGAAGCCCAGTATCCTAATTGCCGTTTGATCTTGAGGAGTTGTGTGTGGCCTGGTCCCATTCCCGTTGTTAGATGGAGCGGAAGTGGGAGCGGAGAGTCGGGAGGAAGTCGGAGAAAGGGAGGGGCCGGGAGGAGGCCGGCAGTATGCAGGCCATCTTTGCCGTGCGGACCGCCTCCTTGTTACCCTGGATGCCGTCATGTGCCGGAACCCAGCAGAAGGCGTTTGTCTTGTGTCGGAAAGTTATTAAAAAGTGCAAGGTTTGCTGGATGGTGCGGACGAGCGGGTGGGGGCGGTTAAATCTCTCGAGGGAGAGAAGTGCGCTTTGGGAGTCTGAATAAATGACAAAGGAACTGGCAGGGTGAGTGCGCACAATATCGAGGCCCTCCATAATCGTGAAGAGTTCTGCTGAGAAAACTGAGGCCTCGTGGGGCAGGCTGACGCCTCGAGAAAGTGGCTGGGCTAGTATCACCGCTGCGGCGGCCGCACTAGCTTCCGAGGGGGAACCATCTGTATAAATTGGGACAGTGTCCGGGTGTTGGGTTGCGTGTTCTCGGAAGAGTGACCTGTATACCGTAGCGATCATGGTAGTCTTTGGTAGGGGTGAGAAGCCAGGGAGGGTGGATGTTGTGTAAGATGGGGATAACTGAGGGGGCGGGCATGTTGGAAAGGTCAAGGAAAGAGCGACCGCTTCAGTAAAGTGCCAGCTTCATCCCTGGGGTGGGAGTTCAGAAATCGCCGCGCATAGAAGCGAAGAGGGTAGTCTCTGCTCATGAAGGTATGTCCTCATGAGGAGCAAACCACGTCGGAGGAAGAGAGGGAGGTAATTGCATTCCGCTTGGAGCTGGAGGCTGGGGAAGAGTGGAAGGCACCAGTGGCGAGGCAGAGGCCCCTATTCAGTACCTCGTCCAAGATAGAGAGGCAGGCGTTGGAGGCTGAGCCGTATACGATACTGCCACAGTCCAGTTTCGACTGGACCATGGAAGTGTAAAGGCGAAGGAGATAGCGTCGGTCTGCGCCCCATGTGGTGTGGGAGAGGTGATCTAGGAGAGCGAGGGGACGTTGGAGGGATTGCTTCAGGTATTTGAGATGGGGAACCCAGTTGAGCCGTCGGTCCAGAATCATGCCCAGAAATCGCGTGGAGGGTAGAACTTCAAGAGGATCGCCGTATAACGTGACAGAGGAGACGAGAAGGATTGTGGGTCTTCTTCTGCTGAAGAGCATACACTTGGTCTTGAGGTTGGAGAGGCGGAACCCCACCCACGTCGCCCACCTTTCCATCCGATAGATGGCAAGTTGAATTTGCCGTTAAACGACGGACGGCTTCTACCCCGCGAAGTAGCTCGCGAGGTCATCCGCGTAGATAGAAGAACGGATGGTGGGTGGAAGGCATTTTGAGACTGTGTTCATTACTATGGAAAATCATAGAACACAGGATGCTTCCCTGTGGGACCCCGTCCTCCTGCACGAAGGTGTCTGAGAGAGAGGACTGTGCCCACTCGAATCTTAAAGGTTCGGGAGGAGAGGAAGCCCTTGATGAAGGTCGGCAGGGCTCCGACGAGACCCAGATTTTGGAGCCGACTGAGTATTATTTTCCAACGGGTGGTGTCGTAGACCTTCTATATGTCAAAAAAAATTGCTAGGACGAAGTGTCCACTGTCGTAGGCTTTCTCTATGTCTCGGCTGAGGAGCAGGAGGGGATCAGTAGTGGAGCGGAATTGTCTGAAGCCGGACTAGGTAGCTGGGAAGGATAGTCGCGTAGCGACCATTTTTTCTACAATTTTGCAGGCACAACACGTTAGGGCGATAAGCCTGTAGTTTGTGGGATCGAGGGAATCTTTACCAGGTTTGGGGATGGGGATTACATGGGCCTCCATCTACCGGGAGGGGAAGGTGCCCTCTATCTATATGCGGTTGTACAGATCTAGTAGGAAAATTTGTAAGGTAGGGTGGATGTGCTGGATCATGCTGTACAGGATCCCATCCGAGCCAGGGCAAGAGAATCGTCGTGATGCCAGTGCTACCTGTAGTTCACGCATGGTGAACAACCGAGTGTAGGTGCTCTCTTGGGACGGTGAAGAGGAGCTATTGTTAGGAGCGTGTACGAAGGAACTGTTCGCGGAGGAAGAAACGGCGGAGAAGGTAGAAGCTAGTTAGTTTTCCACCAACTTGGGTTCGTATAGAAGTCCGTCATTAGTCCGGAGGACCGGGGGGTCGGGAGGGGACATGTTGCCTCTCGACACCTCGTACCTTCTTCCAGATGGTAGCCGAAGGTATGGTGGTGGTGACGCCGGACACAAAGGCACGCCAAGAAGCTCGGCGTGCTTTCTTCATCGTACGGCGGGCGATGGCCCTGGCCCGCTGCATCTCCGTGCGATGGATGGAGAGTCGCGTTCGGCAGAAGCGTCAAGTAGCCTTCTTCGTGGCGCGTATGGCCTCCGTGCACTCTGGGGTCCACCAAGGTACCCGTCGGGTGCGGGGGTAGGCGGAGGATCGTGGGATGTTAGTGCACGCAGCCGCTACAACGACTGATTCGAAGTATGCGATGTACTCGTCGGAGGATGGGAAGTGGGCAGTCGTAAGGGTTGTAGAAGCGGGATCAGTTAGCTTTGTCAATAATCCATTTTTCCGATACCCGAACGCTCTGGTCGGGCCAATTTAGCGTGAGTTGAACCGGGAAATGGTCACTACCATAGTCCTCTTGAAGGACTTGCCATGTGAAATCTAGGAGGACATCGGTCGAGACGAATGAGAGATCTATACAAGATGGAGTGCAGGTGGTGGCATGGTAGAATGTAGGAGAGCCATCAGTAAGGCACTCGAAGGAGCTTGGTCATGATAGTAATCAGGGTCGGGTCCATATAGGTGGAGTGTGTGTCTCCCCACAAGGGGTGGCGACTTGAGTGTGGGGAGGGAGGTATATTGAACAGACGGTGTACTGTCTATACAGGGAAAGCCGGGTAGCAATCACCTATAATGGGGGTCGGATAGAGATTGTGGAAGGGGACTGCGTAGTGTACGAGAATGGCAGCCCCCCCTTCGAGTGCAGGTAGGAGACCCTGGAGACAGACACACACCGGACGGGAAGAGGCAATCAAGGAATTAAGACCTTCGTATTTCGCAAATATTCCTCTGCAGTTCCAGTTTACTGTTGTAGTTTTCGGGGGGTCCATTATTCGATGAAGGGGGATGGGTAAAGGTGTAGGTGCTAAGGGGTTGGGGTGTGAAGGGAGATCTGGGGTTCGCGAAGGCGAAGGATGGGTCAGGGGCATGGCTGGCAATCTGCCGTTCACCAGAGAAGGAATCGGTCGGCCAGTCGACCTCAGCGGAGATTGCGGGGTTGAGTCGGCCGAGCGAGACCGGAGGCGTGGATCACGGCAGCTAGGGGAACGTCGTGGGCTCAGTGTGTGAGGGGTTTCTTGGTGGGCTTCTGTATTCGGGCCAGAAGTAGCGCTTTATTTTCCAAAGTGGCACCTCCCCCCCTGTCTGGGGTCTCACGGCGGACCCTTGGTGGCGATAAGGGGTACCAGAAGGATTGGACAGGTGAAAAAGAGGACGCCCTCAGGGTGGCTGACAAGGAGGGGGCCGGGGATGTTGGGGGGCAGGTACTGTGTGGGTGGAAGGAGATGAACCAGAGTATTCTCGTGGAGGGGTGGAAAAAATGGCACCACGAGGCAAGGGCAGATCCATAAGATGCATGGGCGCGGCCGATCTCCACTTGGCCACACCATGTAGTTGCGCCAGAGCCGCATCCACTGGATCCTCGGGGGAGAGGATATTGTCCAGATTGGATCTCGTCGTGGGAGGCGGGTTATGAACATGTATTATTGTCAGAGTCTGTGGGGGTAGATTGCAGGGACTTCTGTGGTGGGGTGATATGGTCCTCGTAGACGAACTAGGGGGTGTAAGGGTCATCCAAGCCGTCTTCTTAAATCTGGGGGAAGAGGGAGAGGCCTGTTGAAAGGCCGGAGAGTGTGGCGACTCGCTCCGGCGTCTCTGCCTCGTCGGCTTACCCCGGGCGTTAGGTTCGGGTTTGTGCAGAGAGTGCTGGGAGGGCAGGGTTCGAGGTGGGACGGGGTGTCCTGGTCCCAGATTCCTGAGGAATCATTAGCAGGTGAGGTGTGGGAAGAGGAGGGATGATTGGGGGACAGGAGGTCGTCGGGTCCAGCGAGGACTCCCTTTTGGAGGGATGATATATATATATATATATATATATATATATATATATATATATATATATATATTATATATATACTGTATATATTTATATTTATTCTTTGATTACTTTGGCTCGGTTTAAACAACTGCACAGGGATGACCTGTGTTCAATCTCCTTTCAGTATCCCTTCCTAATTTGGGGATTTGATAAAGGAGATAGTTGTTTTCTACTTTTCATCCTGTCATCATACCCAGCTAGGCGTGTCAGGTCAGGAACTTTTCCCAGGAACCTATTAAGTTGATATTTGAACGTAGTTAGGTTAGTGTGTTGGAGGTTCCTCAGTTCTTTTAGCAGCGCGTTAAAAAGTTTGGGGCCTGTATTTTGAAGGTATTTCCCATCTTCGTTTTCATTGTCCCTGTTCCACCACAGCTGGGACAAAACAGAATGTATCGCTTCTCTCATTCCAATGTTTTTTAATTTCATTTCCAAAATCTGCCACACATCACCAGAGTATTTTTCATATGTTTATTATTGTGTATCGCTCACGTCATTTTCCGAAGGAATAGTTTCATCTCTCACAAACTGGTGCATATGAAATTTTTTTTTTCCATGACGGAACGCGCCGGAACGGCGTTCCGGTACCTTCTATTTTCAACATGCAGAAGAATTTTTTTTTTACTTTCATTCGAATTTTTTTTTGAGGGGTTGAAGGGTACATGACAAAATTTTAGGAATAGTAAAGATTTTTTTCCTGGATTGGGATGGTCAAGGGGTGGGATGGTAAGAAATGGCAAATGTTGTAGGAAACTTGTAGCAGAGTTCGGGAACATTTCTTTCCAGAAAAAAAAAATGATGCGTATATACAGGGTGTCCCCAAAAAACTATATACTCTTTATAGCATCATATATTTTATAATTTAAAAAAACTAAACAATATGTAGTGAATACTCTTATTTTAGTTTCAAGATAAATGTTAATTTTACCGTCTTGAATTTCGCAATAGCTATAAATTCATTTTAAATTAGTTACCCATCATAATTCAATTGTAAACCACATTAATACTAATTTTATGTATACTGTATTATTTTATTGTATGTAAACATAATTAATTATATATCACAATTGTCAGTTAATTATTTATATTCAAATAATTATTTTAATCTAATACCATGTCCATTTTGCAAATAAATAATAGAAATCCAAGGGTTATATTTTCCATCCTTGGTACTGTCGCAGTTTCGCCTAACGGACTCAATACGGCTAGTGAGATAATCACTGGTTGGCACTTAACCAGCGGCAGTGCTTATGGCTACATCATCCAGGTTAACCTATACCGGATAGATGCGCTACGGTCCCAAGCCGTAGCTTGCCTAGGTCCAACGACGACGACGACGAAAACCAACAAATATATTGTTATAGCAATTGCCAATGAAAGGTAAATTAGTAATCTAAGTGATCAAAATGTTATAGCGAGTTGTTTGCATATAAAATTTAATTAACTACGCCAAGTGCTCAAAATGTTCTCTGGCGGCATGAATGCACTTTCAATACAACAAAATCGTGTGGTCTGATGAAGCTACCTTCAAGCTGAATGGCACAGTAAATCGACACAACTGCAGGTACTGGTCACTTGATAATCCACATGTTTATGTGGATAAACATGTTAATTTACCAGGATTAACAGCATGGTGTGGTTTATCATCCAGGGGTTTGGTTGGACCATTTTTCTTTAATGGGACAGTTACCGGTGCCGCATATCTCGACATGCTGCGGACAGAAATTATACCTGCAGTTCGGAAGTTGTTTGGAAACGACGACTTTTACTTTCAACAAGGTGGAGCCCCCCCTCATTATCATTGTAATGTCAGAAGGTACCTCGATGAAACGTTGCCTAACCGTTGGATAGGACGAAGAGGAAGCGTTGAGTATCCTCCACGTTCACCGGACTTGACTCCACTTGATTTTTACTTGTGGGGTTACCTGAAGGATGCAGTTTATGGTACAAGACCTGCAACACTCGAACACCTTAAGGATGCAATTAGGGAAAAGTGCGGGACCATCACGGCATCCACAATTTCCACATTAGTCCATGTCTGCGAATCAGTTAGTCGACGCATTCAAAAGTGCATTCATGCCGCCGGAGAACATTTTGAGCACTTGGCGTAGTTAATTAAATTTTATATGCAAACAACTCGCTATAACATTTTGATCACTTAGATTACTAATTTACATTTCATTGGCAATTGCTATAACAATATATATATATTTTTTTTAAATTATAAAATATATGATGCTATAAAGAGTATATAGTTTTTTTGGGGGACACCCTGTATATAATATATATATATATATACTGTATATATATATCGGGTGGCCCAAACAAAACGCCTTGAGATTTGAACATCAATAACTTCAAAAATATGCAGTTCACACTTCCAAAATTTACAAAACTTTTACCTCAATCTATTGACAAGCCATCATAAAATTTCAGACCTCTACATAAAATACTTTTTCCACAGCTGAGGGAACAATGGGGTATGGTGAAAAAAACGAATATCATAAACTAAAAAAATTTTATTATTCACATCTTATCAACAAATATGATCAATATGTTATAATGTTATAATGTTATAATGTTTCAGACCAACAAAGACACTAGGATCCACTCATGGCTGGTCTACCTAACTGTGTTCGTAATTGTGTATTGTGTATGTCCTCCGTGGTGGCGGAGGGGACCTACAATTTTACGTGGGTTCCGAACCACAAGAACATAAGAAATTTATGCAAAAACTGCCTGTACATTGGCAACGACCAATTTTTACAAAATTAAATAATTATCAACTTAAAACTAATTAATTATCGATTTAAAACTAAGGATAGCATCTCTGGATCCAGAGGATCAAGTCATAATAGACTAGTATCCACAAATATGTTACACTCTATATCTATTTATAACCGACATGCAAATATATCAGATCCAAAGAATCCAGTCAATTTCATTACGGTATCCGACAATACTAGTACCTTGCCAACGAAAAATAAGTCACGATCCATATCGATTGCGGACCAAGTCAAAATTTACAACCATATACATTAGGAGGAAAAGTGTAGGTGTGGCTGTAAAGACTGTACAGTAATGTAGAAATGTGTGTGCACCCATTTTGGGTCTCCCATTTAAGGGTGTTTGTGGGGAAAGTGAAGATCATGAGTTTTTCAATACCTCACAGTACTATGGGGGGCACCGCTCGGCAGAGGAATCTCTTTAAATGGGGTGTGTAAGGACAGAGAGTATCCCCTAACCCAAGATGCTGCCTCCCTATATCCCACAACACTTGTGTTGAGCTGTGGGATCTATCACCACAAAGTTTTAATTTTACTGCCTTAAACTATACCCAATCTATCAACATATGCGTCTAATCGATTTTTAAACATGTTTATGGACGTGCTACTAATTACTTCTACCGGCAAACTATTCCAGCTATTAACTATTCTATGCGTAAAAAAGTTTTTGGCAACTGCTGTCTCGAACCTTCTACTTGTCAACTTACACCCGTTATTTCTAGTACTATTATATTGAGATATTTCGAAAAAGCTATCTCTATCTACGTTATCGAACCCATTCATAATTTTGAAAACCTGGATTAGATCACCCTTTAGCCTCCTAGTCTCGAGTGTTGTCAATTTTAACTCCTTAAGCCTATCCTCGTACGACTTTGACCTAAAAGACGGAATCATCTTAGTTGCTCGTCTTTGAACTCTTTCGATTTTGTCTATATCTTTGCGCATATGCAGATTCCAAAATTGGACTGCGTACTCCAAATGGGGTCTAACTAATGATTTATAAAGTGGAACTATAATATCGCGCGATTTGTACTCAAAATTTCGAGCTATAAAACCTAACACTTTGTTCGCCTTATTGACCGCTGCTGTACTTTGTTTCGCTACTTTTAAATCACCAGTGACTATAACTCCTAAATCTTTTTCCTGCTCTACGCTTATCAACTCTTTCCCTGACATACTATACGCAAAATTACCGTTACGCGAACCTATATGCAAAATTTTGCACTTATCAACGTTAAATCTCATTTGCCATGTGACTGACCAATCAACGATTTTTTTCAGATCTTCCTGGATTTTACCTCTGTCTTCGTCATTAATCGCCCTACCACCCAGCTTCGTGTCATCCGCAAACTTTGAAACTGTACTGACTAGGCCGACATCTAAATCGTTAATATATATAAGAAAAAGCAAGGGGACCAATACAGAACCCTGAGGAACGCCACTCGCTACATTAGCCCAACACGACTCCGCTCCATCAACGACCACCCTCTGTTTCTTGCCTCGCAACCATTCTTCTAGCCAATTTATTACTACACCCCTGATTCCATGAGCCTTAGTTTTTTCAATGAGTCTTTTGTGCGGCACGGTGTCAAACGCTTTTTGAAAATCTAAATACAGTACACTACATCAACCGCCCGATGTCTATCGTAAACGTCAACCACGCTTTGGAAAAATTCTAAAAGATTAGTTAAGCAAGATTTGTTTCGCCTAAAACCGTGCTGCGTATTTCTAACTAGTTTATGCACTTCTAAGTGTTCGACTATACGATCCCTAATTATTGATTCCAGTAGCTTACCTACAACAGACGTTAAACTGATTGGCCTATAATTTCCCGCTGCACCTTTATCGCCTTTCTTAAAGATAGGTGTTACGTTTGCTAATTTGAAATTATCTGGTACGCACCCCTCAGAAATAGACGCATTAAAAATCTTTGTTAGCGGCACAACAATGCTATCTTTTAATTCTTTAAGTTGTATGGGATATATGGAATCCGGCCGCGGTGATTTACGCGTTTTCATTTTATCAATAAAGCGCATTACCTCCCCTTCACTAACCACGATACTATCCAAAATATTACCATTATCAAAAGATATTATGTCTATGACCGTAGGGATATTCGTTACATCTTCTATAGTAAAAACTGACGTAAAAAATTCGTTTAGCAAGGTAGCCATTTCCTTGTTTTCAGAAACTAGATCTCCGTTTACATTTTTCAAAGGCCCCAAGACACTTTTTACTGGATTTCTATTATTGACGTATTGAAAGAATCGCTTGGGGTTTTCTTTACCGTCACGAGCTATGGAGATTTCAAATTGGAGCTTGGACTTTTTTATTACACTTTTCGCTTCACGCCTCAGAGATATGGAGTTGTTTCGTAACAACAGATTATCTTTATCGCACTTATATAGCCTATAAGCCCTATCTCTACTCTTTATAATGTCTCCTACTCTAGAAGTAAACCCACAAGGGCTTGTTGTTACTTTCGCACGCTTAATTTTGTACGGTACACATTCCTCATTTATAGTCCTAAATACCGTTTCGAACGATTCCCACATTAGTTTTGCGTTGGAGTTCCCCATTACGTTTTCCCAATTAACGTGTGACAATTTATTTCGAAATTTACTAAAGTCTGCGTGCTGGAAGTTAGGAATTTTAGTCGAGTTAGTTGGTTTCGAGTGACTTACTGAGAGGACAAACTTTACCATATTGTGATCGCTATTGCTTAACGGTTCTATTATTTGAAGATCAGTAATTAGCCTATCATCCGTAGTTATTACTGAATCTAAAATACTGTCCAACCTCGTAGGTTCCCCAACCTTTTGAATAAGAAAGCCATCCTCGAGAAAATTAACTAAACGATTACCTTCCGCGTCTCCCTGCATTGTATCGTAATTTACGTTAGCGCAATTAAAGTCACCCATAACTAAAGCCTGCTCACTATCGATTATTCTCTTTAGTTCACGATATAACGCTTCGTCCGTATCAGCTGTTTGATTAGGGGGCCTATATATAAGCGCAACAAAAAGTTTGAAATCGTTCAATTTAAGTTCTGCTATAGTCGAATCTATTGGTTCTGGAATTTTGTGCTTTACTTGTATAACGTTCGCAATATTATCTTTGATATACAACATAACACCGCCTCCTCGCCTACCCATTCTGTTTTTAAGAAAAAGTCTATAACCTTTAATTTGATACTCCCCTACAAAGTCACGTGTTTCAGTGCTAAGCCACGATTCACTTATCGCAATTACATCATAGTCTTTACAAGCAATTACAGAAAAAAATTCGTTTATTTTATTTCGTAGGCTACGAGCATTTAGGGATAGATAGAGCCTTCAAATTGTTTGTAACTGCGACACCTTCGCGAGCGCAGGGGTAATTTGTAGAATTTACGCTGGGACCGTTCGAGTTACGGCAGCCTGAAAAGAAGAGACAGTATTATGAAATAGTCTTCCTAAACGCGCAGCTCCAACGTCATTAAGATGAAGTCCATCTTCGGAACAAGTCCCTCCTGCCGTAGAAACTGTTCCAAAAATTCGCAAAATGCACTCCTTCCTGTTGGCAAAGCGACTTTAGGTTATTGTTAATATAGGTTGCCTTGCTGTGGAAATCGTTACGTTGGATAATTCGAGGAAGTATACCTGTTAAAACAATCTTATTAGTTTTCTCCTTTAGTTTCTCTAGTAAGTCCCTGTACCTAGCCAGCAGTTCTTCCGATCTAGAATTTAAAACGTTATTAGTACCGACATGAATAACATACGTTGTGTCCTCGGCGGTACCGTCTGTAAAATGGTCAACACTATTAGTTATATCCTCCACCCTTGCACCAAGGTAGCAGTAACGGCGCCTACGACGAGGGTTTCTCCCACAGAATTCCTCGAGCTGCCTTCGAACAATGGAATCGCCAACGAGTCGTATTTCGGGTTCATCAGCATCTTCGAAACCTAAAACAGAAAACTTATTGCTTGTTATTACTGGTAGACAAGTCTTAGGTTTTCTCGATAGAGCTCCGTTAAGCACTCGAACGAACGGTTGGGAACTAGGGGAAGAGAGAGGGCTATTAATACTATTTATATTATTAGTAGAAACTGAGGCAGGAGGGGTCGTAAATGGAGTCTTAAGGGATTCCAATTTTGCCGTCAGAAGCATCACGCTTTCTTGAAGCCTCACCCTGGCCTCCCTCTCACGTTCTAATTCGTTCCTCAGAACTTCCATGCTTGAGCACCACCTGCAAACTAACTGTTCATTATTATTATTAGCCATTATAAACGCGTAAGCGGCAAATTTTCCTTCACAGCGACTGCAAGTACTTGACGGGGGTGCCATGCTTTTAATTAGTTAAAAAAAAAAAAAAACACAAAACGAGCGTTTGGAAATTAATAAATTACAACGTAGGTCTACCGCGTGCTTATTGTGCCGTCACCTGCGAAAACCCGCAAAATTGTTCTTGAAACGCAGAAACAGGTTCTTGTAACACAATTTTATGCTAAATGAATATGCTGTATAATTAAGCTACCGACGAAAGATATGTTAAAGAAAAAGTATTAAATGAAACTTATCTGTCCGCTGTTTACTGACTTAATCCCTTTTTTCCCTCGGTAGGTGACCCTTCTAGAGGTCAGGTAGTATGAGAAGGAAAAATGAACCTTAAGAAACCTCGTTTCTGATAGATTTGAAAAACAACAAAGGCAAACCAAGGGAATTTCAACCTTATGAAACCTCGTGTAGTAATTAATTCGGAAGCAAACAAGGCAATAGCCTTGGTTTACGCAAGTAATACAGTAATGAATAAATTCAATAAATGAATATATTCGTTAATGAATGATTAGTAACACGAAGTAATTTAGTTAAGAATGCACCAAACACTTTTTTTTTTTTTTTTTTAAAGACACTTGAACGAAAACCACTTATTCACTTGGTAACAGTAACACTCGATAAAACACGTCTGTTTCTTCCACGGCATGATAAATTTTCTGATTTCTGTTAATGTTATTTTGTCCCAACATTCGAGTATTTTTTTCTTTAATTGCATTTCTGTAAACTTTTCTGTTTGGTCTTCATAAATCTTCTCTGCGAGAGTGTTCCATATACAATAATCCATGGGATTGCAATCAGGTGCTTGCGGGCCCGCGGGGGCCAGTCGTTTTTTCCAATGAAGTTGACTACATTCTGTTGTAGATAATCCTGTCTGAACTTGCTAGTATGAACTGTAGCACCATCTTGTTGGAGTATGAAATCGTTTCCATAATACAGACACCGACAATCAGGCAAAAGATTCTCCTCTAAGAGATTTACATAGGTTTCTGAATTATTTTTTTTATTTTCTGAAATGAAATGAATTTTCGTCTTTCCATTCCACGATACACCTGCTAATACCTTGATTTTTTTGGAAAACCGACTTGTCTGCTGGTAAAGTCTCGATGGAGGAATGTCTTTCTTACGCCGACCATAAACAACATCGTTCCGGAGTTTCGCGCAATCTCGATGGTGAAATCTTTTTCATCTGTATACACTATTTTTTTAGCGTCATTGGACGAAAATCTATCAAGCAATTTTCTACAACGAATTTTTCTTTTAGCTCTTACATTGCTGTCACGTCTTGAAACACGGATCCTCTTAAATGCTTTAAGTCCTACCGTTCTCTGCATGCTTTCTATGGAACTTCGACTGATACTTAAATTTCTTGCAATTTTCCTCTGAGAGCAGTGTGACCCAGGTCGATCCTCTTGAGCTAGGCTCATCATTTTGATCATTGGTATATTGTCTTGAGTGTAAACTGTTTTAGGCTTCCGTGCCGTCGAATCAGTTGCTTTAAGTTTTTTAATTATTCTATTCACAGACGTAACATTACAAGTTATTCCTGGAAATTCCCTCAAAATTCTTACCCCAGTCCATCTTTTTGCCAAGAAACACTTTTCAATCACCGCTTTTTCACCGTTAGTTAGAACCATAATTTGAAAGGTAAGTTTAAAAAACAGTATTTAAGATGGGCGTAGCCTATATCATCTGACGTTTTTCAGAGACTAACTAATTATCCATATGCTAAGGAAACTACTACAAGTCTTAGAATAGTTGCCAGGTACAGCTATCCACATTTAGGATTTATGATATTCGTTTTTTTTTACTATACCTCATTGCTCCCTCAGCTGTGGAAAATGTATTTTATGTAGAGGTCTGAAATTTTTATGATTGCTTATCAATAGATTGAGGTAAAAGTTTTGTAAATTTTGGAAGTGTGAACTGCATATTTTTGAAGTTATTGATGTTCAAATCTCAAGGCGTTTTTTTGGGCCACTCGATATATATATATTATCCCTCCCACCCGGCATTCGAACCCACCACCTATTGAGTAGAAGGTGAGAACGCTAGGCACTACACTACGACGGGACAAAAGTTAACACAGCCTGAGGAAACGCATAACACTTTCGCGTCTAAAGGAGTTTTATGTATTAATCCTACCGTACTCGAGCTAAGGACCAGCATTTCATTCAAAGTATTTGATGCAACGTGCAAGGCTTGGATCCCATAGACAGAATATCATGTATAAACGCGCGCGATTTTCCATAATACAAAATTATCCACTAGCAGCGTAGTAGCGAAGTGACCTTCTACTTAAGATGTGGTGGATTCGAATCCTATTGGTGCAATTGGATCACCTGAAGATCAGGGCCCCCAGCCTTCTTTAGTTAGCTTTAGAAGGTAGGTTAACTAACGAAAATATCACTACCTACCCTAACCAATCGTCAAGGGCGAACAGTTGACCTAACGATTGGTTAGGTTATGTCGTGATATTTTCGTTAGTTAGCTTTATAAGGATACCTAAAGAAGGCTGGGGGCCCTGATCTTCAGGTGATCCGTGTAATTTTGTTTATTTATACCTCGTGGGGAATGGACGCTTTGGTTCTCTCTCTGTATTAATATCAAAATAGGAAGGGGACCTTTTCCGTTCTATGGGCACCATTGAAATGAGAGAAATTAATATTTTTTAAACTTTTTAAACTTTTTATTGATAACACTGGCCAACAAGTATGTTTCATCAGGTATAATTATGAGTGGGCTAGATAGCTGTTGGGACGCTGACTCCAAATCTGTTTTCGGTTTTCCTCTAGCACGTCTAGTTTTCGAGATAAGCCCGATCATAATGTACAACCAATAAAAAAATACATGAAAAAGTGAACAAAAAAAAAAATAATAATAATAATAAATAAAGTTGCACATCGTCCGGCTATAAAAGGATACATTTCAGGTGAAAACGATATCAGTGATAGTATATGTGTCACACTAATTAGTTCCCAAAGTAGTATGACCGCAAAATGTTCGAGTGCATATGCAATTGCAATGTTGAGCAATTGTTGCAAGGTGCCAGCCTCTCCCCCCATAGGGGTGTGGTAATGGGGGTGGGGGTAATGGGGAGTTGGTAATGGGGGAGTTGGTGTGGGGAGTAATGGGGGTGGGGTGGGGGGTAATAGGGGTAATGGCGTTTTTTTTACTTTTGTCGCTTAGCCGAAGGCGGCCTGTGCGAAGCACACAAGCCCTACCCGAAGGGTAGGGTGCCGAACGCACAGCTTGTATACATAATAAATATAATATATATATAATATAATACTATATATAATATATATAATATGCATATAACTATATATAATATAATATATAATACTATATATATACACAATATTATACAGGGCCGCCGAGAGGGCGGGGAAGCCGGGTCAAATTCTCGGGGCCTGGAAAGAGGAGAGATAAAATCTAAAAATCTTAATAAAGCAATTGATTAAATAACAGGGAGGAAATATAATTAATGAACATACATTTTATAGAGTTTATCATAATCAAACTGAAACAGCTAAAATATTACCTGCGGTCCCCCACTGCCCATGACCGACTGACAGATCTGGGAACCATTGTAATTGAAAGCCAGTTAGCCCGTACTTTAAATTTCATCAGAATCATTTACCACTTAGCTAGAGAAAAGGCAAAGAAAGTACACTTCTAATTATGAAAATCTTGCAGTAAACAATTGTCTTGCCTGCACGGGCTGGTACTTCATTTGTTGCAGCTCTCGCCGGCCCTGACAATATATAATATGCGTCCTTTATACATGTAGCGGAGTATTTTGTCGTTGCCGCTTTGGTGTAGGTTTTTATTTTCCGTTTCTGTACCCCCATGCATAGCATTTTGTCGTTTCAACTTAGGCTTTCCGCAGGTTGTCTTGTGGTATTTTAGGTGAGAGCAGTTGTTGGCCACAAATTTGCAAACGTTGTACATGTACACTAGGGTGGATCACTTTTCACTTTTTTTTAAAAATTATAGCTGGTCAAAGTTTTTCCCATGATTTGGTTCAGTGGAAGTACACTGACACCATTTTTACCAAACTCGATCAATATTTAGAAAATTTCAATTTTGGAAATTTGGCCAAATTGACAATTTTTTACTGAATAAAGATAAATCATCAAATGACCATATTTTCTGAAGCCTCTCAGTGAAAGAAATCCTCTCAGATACTTACCAAGTTGATAGGACAAGTGGTTTAGAAGTTATACTCACCTTGAGATAGCATTAAAATTTAAAATACCGTATTTGTCCCAGTACCTCCATATGCTGTCTGCCATTGTCTCTTTTTAGGATAAGATAACACGAATAAGGAAATATCAAATGTATTTTGTATTAAAACGGTTTACCGATATCACTAAAGGCACTTACTCCGGTGCCCCTAACTAGGTTCAAAAACTGTATGAATCGTGGTTAGAACACACGTCATCTTAAGGCGTGCGCCATGTACTCTCTCTGCTAACTCCCTTTCCCTCTGCGCTACGTCATCTTGGCAAGTGACGACTTCTTGAAGTCACCGAGTTCTTTCCGGCTCTTTTCCACGAGCTGAAGAAGACCCTGCAGCTGTGACTCGTCTTTTGTGACAGTGTTCGCGTAATCTTCTATCAGTTTTATCCCTCTCTCTGCCACGTCGTTGGTAACTTTCAGATGCGAGATGACATTCTTCAGATCACAGTAGTTCTTATCTTGATCCCACTTATTCACCGGCAGAGTGAGCCACGTAGACGCGCACACCTGCAGGCCTGTGAACACGAACCACGATGACTCATCGATCAGGTCCGGAAGGCGCGTCGTGTCATCAACCGAGACGTTGTCATACGTGAAGTCCTCGGGCACAGCGAGGCGGCACAGCTTCTTTGCCATCTCGTGCTTCACAGTGTCTTCCACTTTGTCACTGCAGAGGGCGAAAACGACGGTCTGAGGCCTCAGATACCACAAGTGCCGCCTGATCACTGCCAGTGAAGCCTCTGCAATCTCGCGATCCACAGCCCTGTACTGCAGAAGACGCTGGTACAACACAAGGTCATTCAGCGGGGCATCAGCTGCGACAGGAGCCGCCAGCCAGGCAGGTGCGTAGAGGAGTGCAGTAAATAGTACCACTCTCTGAAGTTTCTGTACCAGCTCGTCGTCGAACTCCAGCTGACCGCTGAACATCAGGAGCTTCGTGTAGTAGATGATCTGAAACGAATACGCACTGTGATGTATAAATACCGATACCACTCCATATAAGTTTGTTTAATGGTAAATTATTTATCTTATTTTTTTCTGGTAGGGACTTCAAATGGCTGTTTGCAGAAGGCAATACAATATTTAACTTCTAATTCAAAATACCAACCTTGGCCATCCACCTCGCATGATGGTAGGCTCCTGGGCGCATGAAGTGTGTGCCACGACGTGGCTGGGCCCCGAGTACCAGGAGTGTAATCTCCGCCACTTCTCGGTAGTCTTCTCTGACAAGACCAGAAGCGGTGCCGAGGAACTTGACTGCCTCATCTCGGAGCTCCATCAGCCACGTCACCTCCGCCAAATGCTCGATCTCCAGCTCGCGATAAGTCGAGAGGTCGAGCTTGTCCCACCTGAAAGGGAAGTTATGAAAATATTGTATGAAAACGACTGAAGTTTCCCTTTTCGACTGCTATTAACATCATTAGTAGAAGGACGCTGATATCTCAATTGCTCTGAAGGCAAAAAATCATTGGAGAAAACAAATGCGCCTTAGACTTGAAATTCACCTTCTCCTCAGATACTGGAACAAAGGTTCAGTTGGTGCTGTGGTTCTTCCAAACGCGGTGATGACCACTGCCCCCACGATGCGCTCCATAACGTGATGGCGACAGCCCAGCTGGAAGAGTGGTTTACCAAGCATGCTCTCCAGCCGGACCACCGCACCCTGCACCCTCCCCGTATTGGAGGAAGTTGTGTCGAAGCACAGTCCAATCACGTTGTTCTCGCATCCCCAGTCTTTGAGAGCACGAAAGGTCGCCTGGGCCTGGGACAGACCGGTGCCGTCAGCAACAGTCGGAACGGCCAGCAACTTTCCTTCTGTGCATTGGGGAGCTCCGGAGATGAGAATCGCCTGGCGGTGCTCCAATGATCCCAGAGAGTCCTGAAACGTATGTCATACATGCCAATCCATTATCGTCCACTGGAATATGTCAATCCACTGTCGTCACTGGAACATGTTAATTCATTGTCGTCCACGGTGAGGGCAAAACTGACCTTGATTACTTTACCATCCCAGTGGACGACAGCATGCCTCCGAGATACGAAGGATTTCTGCACAGCTGTCGACACTTCACAACGATGTGCCACTCTTCCACGGCGAGACGTGTCCTTCGAGATACTGAATTTGTCCAGGTCTGCGGGCGGATCTGCCGAACGTAGGACTGCCGCCACGACACTTGCCACCTATGTGCGAAATTGAAAGGAAATTGACAAGGATGCGTATGGTTTTTATGTGACAAAATAATCACTAAATTTTCCGTCGTTACGTCTATTATATCTTTGTCAAGGAAAGATCATTACTGATACACACACACCTGATTATTGGACATCCGGAAGCGATCAGCCACTTCAATAACAGCCGGTGCATTGAGGATGCGGTGAGGAAGGCTGATTGATACAGTTGATTCTCTCGGCTGTCAGTATGGTGGTTCTAGCTGTGATTCGGAGTTGCTCGATGATCTGTTTTCTATAGATTCATCGTCGCTCTCAGCTTCGGTTCCTAATTTCGTTTTTGAGGTGCCTGGCTCATTACGAGATTGTTGTCTTGAGAGTTGCCGTTTTCTCTTGACAACGAACACTTTATCATTCCCACTCATTGTTGCCTGGCGCAGGCCCCGTTGATCCTCATAAAATTTAATATCTTCTTGTTTGTTGTTGTCTGAGAGCAGTCGACTTTTCTGTATCTCTTCAATAGCATCGGGAGCTCCGATGTCCCAGAGCTTGTTCAGATTTTCTGAAAACTTCTCCCTGCCTTTTCCCGCGTCACTGTCTCTCATCTTGCTCTTCTGCAGCGAGCGCCACTCTTCCCACAGTAACTCCAGTTTTCTTTCGCAGTTACGCCTCGTGATCGTCTTTATACCTGCCATGTTCCAAAATGCCAGAACATTGGCCACCGTGTCTTTTACGGCGGCCTTCCTGTCAGTAGTTTCCTGCTTGGCATAGAAGAAGTACTGGAGAACTTGATGAGTGGTTGGCAATTTGGCACCACCGATCGAGGAAGATGGCTGACCAATTAAGAAAACGTCCGTGGCTGACCTTAGAGAAGGTGGTGCGGTTGTTGCTGCTTTCTCTTTTCCAGAATAAGTAACTTTCAGAGTCTTCCCACTCCTGGTTGTTAACAGTTTATCCATTGTACTAAAGTCTAGATTTATCAAACAAGAATCAATTGACACAGTTGATCTGTAAAAAGCAAACTGTGATTAGTAAAAATATTGGTCATAGACATAGCGTGTGTGTGTAATTGGGATTTTAGGATGCGCCAGCTACTGATGCTATGATTACGTCCATAACGGGGGACAAATACGGTATTTTAAATTTTAATGTTATTTCTAGGTGAGTGTAACTTCTAAACCACTTGTCCGATCAACTTGGTAAGTATCTGAGAGGATTTCTTTCACTGAGAGGATTCAGAAAATATTGTCATTTGATGATTTATCTTTATTCAGTAAAAAATTGTCAATTTGGCCAAATTTCCAAAATTGAAATTTTCAAGGTCGATGCGCGACCCCTAAATATTGATCGATTTTGGTAAAAATGGTGTAAGTGTACTTCCACTGAACCAAATCATAGGAAAAACTTTGACCAGCTATAATTTAAAAAAAAAAGTGAAAAGTGATCCACCCTAATGTACACCCTTTTATTCTTTGGCGTAACAGTCACATGTCTAGTTGTGTGTTGTGTTTTGTTTTGTGTCGCCCACTTACACATTTTATTTTTTTAGGTGATTTACATCAACCCATTCATCGATCATCATGCCTCGAAAATGTAAAAATCACCACGACAATTTCTGTTAAGTGTGCGGCTCGTTCGCGACTAAATCACAACGGCGTACAATCACGATGGATCTTCGGAAAACTTATCGGTTATACTTCGGCTGTCCACTCGGTGACCAAGATAAGGCGTGAGCGCCACATGTTATCTGTACCGCTTGTTCGAATGGATTACGTGACTGGTTGAACCAAAGGAAAAGTCGATGCTGTTCGCTATACCCATGATATGGAGCGAGCTGAGAGACCATCATGGCGATTGTTACTTTTGCAATGTTAACATAACTGGATTCTCCGTGAAGAACAAGCATAACATCGTTTATTCGAACGTAGACTCCGCGAATAGACTGATCCCTCACGATGACACGATGCCGATTCCGGTACCTCCACAGCATGTACTCGATTCTTTAGAAGACGAAAGGGAATCCGACGAAGATGCGATTGGCGGAGATGCGGGACCTTCGGCCGATCTTGACTACACACCTGACGAAGAGCAATCGGAGCCGGAGAGGCTTATCCAAAACGAGTTGAATGACCTCATTAGAGACCTAGCCCTCTCCAAAGAGAAATCAGAACTTCTCTCCTCGAGACTCAAGCAGACACACAGTACTTGAGAAGAGCGTCCGAGTATGTCACTATCGAAAACGAAACCATGATTTGGCGACATTCTTTACAGTAGACGGTCCGCTCTGCTATTGCCATGATATCAATAAACTTTTCGAGAACTTGTCACAGGTACACACACCATCTGAGTGGCGCCTCTTCATCGATTCCTCACAGCGAAGTTTGAAAGCGGTTCTCCTGCATAACGGGAACTTAAAGCCGTCCATCCCGATCGGCCACTCCGCTCATCTAAAGGAGACGTACGATAACATGAATATACTACTCGAAGCAATCCAATACAGCACTCATCAATGGAATTTCTGTGGTGATTTCAAAGTCATTGGTATGTTAAGGCATGCAAGGAGGGTTCACGAAATACTGTTGTTTCCTATCCCTATGAGACAGCAGGCATCAAAGAAGCACATATGAGCCAGGAACGGGCAGTGTCCAGTGTGTTCCTTTTGTTGATCCAAAGAAGATTTTCCTGCTACCTCTCCAGAAAAATTTTGTGAAAGCGATGGGTAAGGCGAATTCGAGAGGGTTTCGATACCTTGTTGAGAAATTTGCAAACATCAGTGCCGCGAAGTTGAAGGAGGGAATCTTTGTGGGGCCGCCAAATCAGGGAGGTTCTGCAGGATGAAGGCTTTGAAGAAAGCCTCAGTGCCTTAGAACTAAAAGCATGGTAGGCCTTCATATGGATTTGTGGAAACTTCTTGGGTAACCATAAGTCTCCCGCATACAAAGATGGAGTTCAGAAACTGCTCGATGCATATCAAGAAATGGGCTGTCGCCTGTCCTTGAAAATAAATTTTTTACACTCGCATCCCAATTTCCTTCCCGTAAATCTTGGCGCGGTGAGTGACGAACAGGGGGAATGCTTCCATCAAGACATCCAATCAGTGGAAAATCGTTACCAAGGTTTCTGGAATGAAAGTATGCTGGCAGACTACTGCTGGATCTGGATGTTGTACTGCGACGATCCGGACAAGGTTTACAAAAGAAAATCGTACTCGCAAAGTTTTTAGGTTGGTATACATTTCTTTTTTAAGAATACAGTTGTACTTTTACGATAAATTGTGCTGAAATTAACACGTCATATTTCGATAACCAGATGTGCTAGAGGAAAACCAAAAATAGATTTGGAATCAGCGTACAAAACTGGTCTAGAAAAGTGCATATACATCTTTGATGAGGAAAAAAAGTTCGATTTTTCCGACCAGTGTAATCAGTACATTTTGAATAAGAGAAATTTTATTTATTTAATTTAACAACTATGAACATAAATAAAAACAAAAAGTATTTGTCAATTCTTCAAAAATTTGACGATAATTTGCGTTGAAAATTGGACGTAGGCTATAGGCCATATTATTCTTCGTTCGCGCAAAGACCTAGACTATATATATGCCCGGTTAGGTTAATTGAATGTCCGGTTAGGTCAACTGAATGCCCGATTAGGTTAATTGAATGCCCTGTTAGGTTAATTGTACGCCCTTGACGATTGGTTAGGTTAAGTCGTGATATTTTCGTTAGTTTTAACGAAAATATCACGACTTAACCTAACCAATCGACAAGGGCGTACAGTTGACCTAACCAGGCATCCGATAATTTTATATTTTGGGGTCCCGACAAAAGCCCCCTAGGACAAAAGCCCGCTGGACCAAAGCCCCTCAGTTAAAGTGCAAAGTAGGACAAAAAACCCTCAGTTAAAGTGCTAAGTAGGACAAAAGCCTCCATTTTTTATATTATTGTTCCTGTAAAATAGTGAGCTATAAATTTATAATGCAAGTGTTAATGTGTGCTACTGTATTATACTTATAAAGCTGACTTTGCCTAGATAAGGCATGACGATCCTTTTATACTGTAATTTTTTATGGTTGTGTAAATAGCTTTAATGTGTGCTACTGTATAATACTTATAATGCCTTCCTTATTGCAGTCTTATGATATAATAAATGTAATATTTTACATGTCAGAGAAGTGTAAATAATAAAGAATAAAAATAATGATTAAAAAAATTCTTATTATTATTTTTCCTAGGGGGCTTTTGTCCTAGGGGGCTTTTGTCTTACATACAATAATTTTACCGTAGGTTTCGATATATATATATATATATATATATATATATATATATATATATATATATATATTTAAAAAATATTAATTTCTCTCATTTCAATGGTGCCCATAGAACGAAAAAGGTCCTAAGAAGGGAATAACTTCTCGGGGGTTTATTCTATCTGCACCCGAAAGTGTATAAATTATAAATTGAAGGGTTCAGGGTTCGGGAAGGTTTTCGTAAACCCTCCATTGACTCGTCCGTGGGTTGGAGTGTGACTACACACCCACACTCAGTATGGTAACGTGACCAATGCTCTTTTTACTTCACGTTTAACTTTAGTTTATCTTTGTTTTTGCATCAAACCACAAATTAAGTAAATGTTTGTTTTTAACGTTGTAATAATACCTTCAGAATTTTACCATTAATACTCGTATATAAACCGTTTTATTATTAAACAACAAAATTTTTATACTTTTATTCTTAAGTTCACAAATTAATTTATCATTATACTTACGTTATACAATTTAAAAATACAAAGTTAAGCTTTGACCAAAAATCAAGTAGGCCTTTTTCAATAATATAGCCTCGCGCGTGACATGAATAAAATCTGAGGGCCCGAGATTGAAGATTCTTTCGTCGGTAGCCCAAGTCGACAATGAAGTTAATTTTCTGTTATGAATTCATATTAATATACATATTAATGTAGGTCCTACTTCCCATGGGATCAGAGAGAAAAGTTGAAAATAAATTAACAAGG